>CAUYQG010182417.1:0-19084 GCA_963574415.1 Tarsius wallacei
GCTACCATGCCTGGCTAATTTTTTGATTTATTGTGGAAATGAGGTCTTGCTTGCCCAGGCAGATCTCGAACCCGCGGGCTCAGGCAATCCACTCACCTCAGCCTCCCAAAGGCACGGGATTACAGGCTGAGCCACCGAGCCCGGCGAGATAACATTTTTTGAGTTGGGGTCTCACTCTGAGGCTGTGGCTCACCACAACCTCAACCCCCTGGGCTCAGACAATCCCCATCTCATCCTCCCGAGTGGCTGGGACTACAGGCGCACAGTACCATGCCCAGCTAATTTTTTCTGTAGAGGCAAGGTCTCACCGTGTTGCCCAGACTGGTCTTGAACTCCTGGGCTGAAGCAATCTTCCCACCTCAGCCTCCCAAAGTACTAGGTTTACTGGCATGAGCCACCATGCCCAGTGAAATAATGCTATTTAACTTAAAGGGTTGTAAGGATTAAGTGAGCACACAAGCAAGTATATAGTATAACATGTTGTAAGCACCTCATAAGTTCTGGTTTCTCGGTGTTGCCACTGTTGTTCATAACAGGAGTTACGTTCATGAGGGTACCAGGCTGAACTTAACCTGGGCCCCGTGTCATTTCAGTTTTAGAGAGGTGTCCTAGCAGAGTGGATGAGATCCTGACATACCCCATACTGGCTGTGGGACCTCCTGCAGGCAACTTAATACCGCTGAGCCTCAGATTCACCTGTCAAAAGGCTTGTGATGCTACAGTGGGATCATGCACACAAAACTCTTTTTTTTCCGAGTTGGGGGTCTCACTCTGTCCCCCAGGTTGGAGTCTCACTCTGTCACCAGGCTGGAGTGCAGTGGCACACTCACAGCCACAGCAGCCTCAGCCTGCTGGGCTCAAGTGATCCTTTTGCCTCAGTCTTCTGAGTAGCTGGGACTACAGGGGTATGCCACCATGCCCGGCTAATTTTTTGATTATTTTTTTTTTTTGGTAGAGATGAGGTCTTGCAATGTTGCTCAGGCTGGTCTTGAATTCCTGGGCTCAAGCAATTCTCCTGCCTTAGCCTCCCAAAGTGTTGGGATGACAGGCGTGAGTCACCACACCCAGTTAAAGTCTTAATGTAATGCCTGCCACATAGCAGGGGCTCAAGAAAGAACAAGGAAGACAACCATGGCCGCTCATGTCATCATTATCATTGTCTCTGTTAGAGTCGTGAGATGAGAGAAATCAGCTCCTGCTGTTGGGACATGAGGTGGTTCCTGGTGAAACATGGTTCAGCCAATATCATGACAAGCAAATGCTCCACACAATAACAAGATCACTGCTCTCTCAATGATGCAACTCTCATTGAGAGCAACAAAAAGCATTTGTGTCACAATGGGGAATCCTTTTGGTACTGGGGTAGAAATTACTGCAGAGAGACATGAAAATAAAATGCAGCTGGCATTCATAGGAGCTGTTGTTGGTCTCATGAGTTAGAGTGCTGACTGTGTTTTGTTGTTGTTTATGGAGTGCTGTTTGTATAAACAGGCAATTCAGAGTGACTGCTCCAGAGGTGAAGGAAGAAAGAGAAGTTAAGGAGTCACTACATGTGTTTGTTCAGTTAATCAAAAAGGAAGGCCAGATGTGGTGGCTCATGCCTATAATCCCAGCACTTTGGGAGGTTAAGGCGGGAGGATCACTTGAGGCCAGGAGTTTGAGACAAGCCTGGGCAACATAGTAAGACCCATCTCTGAAAAAACAGAAAGAAAAAAAGAAAAATCTGCCAGGTGTGGTGGCTCACACCTGTAATCCCAGCACTATGGGAGGCTGAGGCAAGAGGATTGCCTGAGTCTAGGGGTTCAAGAACAGCCTGGGCAACTTGATGAGACCTCATCTCTACAAAATAATTAGCCGGGCTCAATGGTGTGTGTCTGTGGTTCCAGCTACTTGGAAGGTTGAGGCAAAAGGATCACCTGAGCCCCGCAGGTCGAGGCTGCAGTGGCCATGAGCGAGACTCCGACTCAAAAAAAAAAAAATCAGCTGGGCATGGTGACGTGCATCTGTAGTACCATCTACTTGGGAGACTGAGGCAGAAGGATCACCTAAGCCCAGGAGGTCAAGGCTGTGGTGAGCTGTGAACATGCCAATGCCCTCCAGCCTGGAGGACAGAGTGAGAGCCTGACTCAAAAACAAACAAACAAACAAAAACAACAAAAAGAGAGACAACATGAGAGGTGTGTGACTCTGGTCAAGACATGTGACCCCTTTGGCCTTGGCTTCTTCCACTACATCATTTTACACAGGGAGACCTGGGATTCCTCTCTGAGGTTCCCTCTCCATTTTCTCCTGTGAGAGCCCACAGGCTACTTGGGGGAGCAGGAGAAGCGGAAGGATGGCAGGGCTCCAGGGGCGGAGCCCTGGGCAACATCCATCCCGTCTACCACTCCCAGTGCTCCCCAGACCAGGATTCTGGGCTCCTTGACATGCCAATACCTTCTGGAAGATTCCTGCCTCGCCACCATCTCCTCGTGACTTTGGGCGCGTTACTTAGCCTCCAGTGTCTTAAGCTCCCTTGTGAGTAAAATCAAGGGGCTGGGCCCACCAGAGTCCATCTGGCCCTAGAATTCAAAACCAAAGACAACATCCTGCCCTGCAGGTCCCCGAGTCCTTGGGTCTTCTTGCCTCTGGTCTTCCACAAAACTCCCCAAATCCTGGGCCAGTTCACAAGGGCTTCCGAAACGGCATCTTCATTTTCAGAGTCACAAAATGTCAGCAATGGTCAGGACCCCGAGCTGGCCTGCCCTGTGTCTCATCTGAAGTTCAGAGCTAGAGATACCCGCACTATTTGACTTTCCTTAAGCAGCTTGGATGTTCAGTACACTCATTGTCAGAAGCGTCACCATCTTCCAACTTGACAACCATTGACTTCACCAAGCACCTCCTATGATCTGAGTACAGTGCTAAGCCCGTGAACACAAAAACAATCGTCTTCACCCCTGCCCTAGTGACGTTCAGTCTCCCTTCTTAGCATGCACAGTTGTATTATTTGTTCTCTTAGATGTTTATATATGTCTGAGCATCACAGTAGAATCCATCATCTCAGAAAGACAGTCAAGCTCCTGAAATCTTCGTCTTACACATTCCCAGTTTAATGATCAGAACACAAATACAACCAGAATACATCTTAAAGGGGTTTGATTAAATGACAGTTAGGATGTCTCTGAGGGTCTGAGCTACACAGAATAAACAGAAAGCCACAGGTAAGATCTTCTCCATCAAACTTCGTACAGGAAGAAGGCAACAACCTTGGTGGTTCATGAAAAATGAGTGATGTTTGAGTGCCATGGTTTGCTCTAGCAACGTGACAACGGGTTTATCAGAAAATGATCATTAAAGTCTTCACTGTCTCAAAGTCAAATTAATGCACTTGAGGCCCTTCCCTCTGACTCACAGAATTGGGCAGAGAGCTAGGTCTGCAGGACGTGTGTGTGTGTGTGTGTGTGTGTGTGTGTGTGTATGTATGTGTGTGTGTGTGTGTGTGTGTGTGTGTGTGTGTGTGTTTGAGACCAGATCTCTCTGTGTTGCCCAGGCTTGCCTCTAACTCCTGGGCTCAAGCGATCCCCCTGCCTTAGCCTCCCGAGTAGCTGGGACTACAGGCACTCAATACCGCTCTCAACTCATGCAGGACTTTTCACTCCCCCCATCCCTGTTCCTAGCTTATAAACCCACAGGAGCATAAGTAGCACTTAGGTATTTGAAGTCATGAAATTTGAGCTGCTTGCCTGATTTGAAGGAGATAGAACAACCAGACAATATGGAAGGATGGTTGATGACCAGAGAAATAAGAGGAAGAAAAGCAAATGAAGGCAGGCAGGATGCATAAAAAAGAAAAGAGACTGGGATAAGAAAGGACAGGATCTAGAACAGAGTGAGGACAGAATCTACTGAAAGGGTGAAGATTCCTCGAGAATCTAACAAAAACCACAGACCAGAAAAACACAGAGAGACACAATCTTTGCATATAATTTCAGTGGGTTCATTCATTCACACAATGAACTTGCGACCTTAGGACTCCATCCTAGATGGAGAATGTCTCCTCTAAGGAATGGATCTAGAACTCCCTCCATTGGGAAACTAAAAGAAAGACCACCTTTTTGCAAGCAGGGAGGACACGCAAATTCTCAGTGGAAAACCCGAACTATTGAATCATAGCCTTCAACACAAAGATCACCGGTGGAGACACGCTATGTGCTAAGCATCCCTAGGGGTTTCAAGAACCCTCTGATAGAGATGATTTATGTATGGATAAGAGGGAGGGCTTGTTAGGGCTCCTTCCTGCCAGCAAGGTCAAGTCAGCCCCAGCCAGCAAAAGTCAGGCCCCAGGGAGCATGAATTGGCCAACCACTTTGCAGGGCAATTTGGCAATATCTATCGAGGCCCAAGCTGCATCTAACTCACAGTTCAGCAATTCTACTTCTGGAATTAGAGAGACTCGCACGCAAGAAAGAGAAGACAGCTTGCTTCAAAACAGACTGAGGCTGGAGACACACTGAGGCGGGGGAGAGATACATGGTGGTATCTTCATGCCACGGAATACTATACAGCTGTGACAATGAACGAATGAATGAAAACCATTCTTGCTAATCAGCTTAAGTTCATGTTGAGGGCAAAAGGCACGTTGCAGAAGAAAACGTTTCTGGAGAAATGTTATGCTCGCAAGACAGTACCACATATTTCTTTTTTTTACTTTTACGTATTTATTTAGAGACAGGGTCTTCCTCTGCTGCCCCAGCTAGAGTGCAGTGGCATGATGATAGCTTACTGCAGCCTCGAACTCCAGGCCTCAAGAGACCCTCCGTCTTCAACCTCCTAAGTAGCTGGGACTAGAGGTGTGCCCCATCACACCCAGCTGATTTTTACATTTTTTTGGTAGAGATGAGGTCTTGCAATGTTATACAGTCTGGTCTTGAACTCCTGGCCTCAAGCAATCCTCCCGCCTCGGCCTTCAAAAGCACTGGGGCTACAGGCATGAGCCACCATGCCTGACCCCTGTATTTCTTATACACTTATGCAGTCAAAGCGTAAAACAGTCTCACTCTGATTTAAGATGTTTTAAAAAGCATAAAGTGGGTAACATACTTTTTAATATACTTAGGTAGTCAAATGGAGATGAGAAACACAAAATCCAGGAAAGTACTTCTGGATGGGGGAGAAAACAAACTGAGTCAGGCAGGGGTTGGAGGTAGGGATGAGGAAGGTTCTGTTTTGATGGCAGGTAACTCTCTCCCCTCCCCGCCTCACTTCTTTCGCCTCTTCCCATCTCTTGCTCCAGCCACAGGGGCCACCTTACCATTCAGCAAAAATGCCAGATCCAGTCCAGTCTCAGGGCCTTTGCACATGCTGACCCCTTTGCCTGGCACTCACTTCCCCTGGCCACCCTCACAGCTTATTCACTGCCTTCTTTAGGTCTCCATACAATGTCCCCTTCCCAATGAAGCCTTCCCTGGTGTCCAGCCCCTCTGCCTATAATACATCTTGTCCCTTCCTTGCTTTATTTTTTTCTGTAGCCCTCACCACCATCTGACACACTAGATTTTGTATTTGTTCATTCATTCATTCTTGTCCATTTCCACCACTAGACTATCAGTTACACCTGGGCAGGGACTTTTTTTTCTGTTTAGTTTACTGCTGTCTCCCGGAGCCTTGAATGGCACCTGGCACACAGAAGATATTCACTAAATAGTCACTGAATGAATGAATGCATACACAGGCGTTTGTTAGATTATCGCCTACTTATTTTTGCATGGGGGGTCTCATTATGTTGCCCAGGCTGGTCTCGAACTCGCGGGCTCAAGTGATCCTCCTGCCTCGGCCCACCCAAGCAGCAGGGATTTACAGGCGCACACCACTGGCTTTATACATTTATAAGAAACAGCAACCAAGTCGGCCACTAGGCTGTTCCGCAGATGAGTTTCCTAGGGGGATAAGAGAAAAGTGCCCATTGTCATGGTGTGTCCCTGGAATTTGCCAAGGCCCCCAGCCACAGGATGGCAGGCGCAGTCAACAGAGGGCCCTTGGGGAATGTCCAAGTCCATGAGAGTCCTTGTAACAGACTGCTCATACCTGAAAGCCTCTGCAGAAATAAACCAATGCAAAACAGCTCCTTCCCGAGAAGTAATGTTGGTCCAAAACAAATCTGCACCACGAGAGCCCGGCCAACGCAGCATGGGCACCATGACCCATGACATCCACCAAGACAGACCATACCTGAAGCAGGAACAGAGCGTGGAACTATGATCCCATATAGCATTACCATGAAGAAGGGGTCCCAGGGAAGAGGGGTCTTAGACTCAAAAAGCCAGACTCAGCTCACAGGAGAGCAGAGGGTGGCGGGGGAGGAGCCAGCTGTCAATACCCAGTGGCCATGTCCAGACTGGAATGTGACAAATGACTCTGAAGTACCCAACAGGCACTGGCTGACCATTCACCAAATCCTTCTAAGCACAATCTGATATTTCCCAGCTTCCCTTGTGGTGGTGTGTGATCATGTGACCAGGCTCTATCCAATGGGCTATGGATGGAACAAGTGTGGGCCACATCCCTTCCAGTCCCATAAACCTTCCCAAGCATCACCCTCCACACTGGCCTCTCTTCTGTGGTTTGATACAGACAAGTGTGAAGTTCTTGGAAGCTGTGGGTGAGAATGAGGAACCACAACATGGTGGGGGCTAGGGTCCCTCAGTCATTGTTTGAGGGAGACAAGCTGGCCAACTAGGTACAACTGCTTAGGACTTTCTGTTTTTTGTTAAAGATGGGGTCTCACTCTGTCACCCAGGCTGAAGTGCAGTGGCATGATCACAGCTCACCACAGCCTCGACCTCCTGGGCTCAAGTGATCCTCCCACCTCAGCCTCCCGAGGAGCTGGGACTACAGGCATGCACTGCCAAACCTGGCTAATTTTTGTTTTATTATTTTAGAGATGGGGGTCTCACTATGTTTCCCAGGCTGGTCTCGAACTCCTAACCTCAACCAATCCTCCCGCCTCAGTCTCCCAAAATACTGGGATTACAGGCACATGCCACCATGCCTGCTCCATTTTGGACTTTCAGTGAGTGAGGAATAAACTTCTGCTGTGTTTGAGTCATTCCCTAGTTGGAGATCTTCTGTTACGGCAGTTAGGCAAGTTCCTTGGAGGAAAGCATGAGCACATTTTAACCACGGTTCATTGTATTACGGATCCGAAAACGCCCGGAAGATGTGACCGGAACACGATTTAGATTGGTTTTCTCCATCGTCATAACCACCATTCCTTGTGCCCAGAAGCCCTCAACAAACATTCACCGATTCGAAACAACGGCAAGACATCCCCAAGCCCAGCAAGAGGCCCGCGCCTGTGCAACTGACAAAACCTCAAGTCCAGGAGTCATACAGATCCATGATCACATCCGGCTCCACCCCTGACCAGACTTTAAACAAGTTCCACTGTGCTCTGATGCTGCCGAGGTCACGTGGGAATATTAATATTTCCTAATTCATTGGGTCATTGCGAGGATTAAATGGGAGGATGTACATAAGGCACTTTGGAAGCTATCATCAGCTCTTTATATTAGTGGTCACAGAAAGCGTCTGCTGTGATACAGAGCTGAGACATGGGCACGGGGGCGGGGCGGGGAAGGAGGCAGATGCACGACGGAGGACAATGCGGCCTCAGCCTTTCCGAGCCCAGCCCTGACGACACCAACCACAGCCTCCCCATCTCTTGGCGAGAGGCATCGAGGACCACAGCACGTGCCACCTACCCTGTTAGCACCACCACGAAGTCCATGACGTTCCAGCCATTCCTCAAGTAAGAGCCTTTGTGGAAGGCAAACCCAAGGGCGATGATTTTAATTCCAGCCTCGAAACAAAAAATTCCAATGAAGTATGGTTCGGTGTCATCCTGGAAGGGAGAGAAAGCAGGGTCAGAGTCTTGGGCTGGGCAGAGGGTGGCAAGCCCAAGGGAAGAGCATGTCCAGTGCCCATCTCCCTCTCGCTTCCCTGACCCGCCTGCACCCACCAACCCTCGCTTCATCTTGCTGGAGTCCCATATTTTTGGAGTTGCAATCTCACTCTGTTGCCCAGGCTGCAGTGCAGTGGCACCATCATGGCTCACCTCTGCGCCTCAACCTTGTGGGCTCAGGCGACCTTTCTGCCTCAGCCTCCCAAGTAGCCAGGACTACAGCCACCATGACTGGCTCACTTTTTTATTTTTTGTAGAGATGAGATCTCACTATGTTGCCCAGGTTGGTCTTAAGCTTCTGGACTCAAGTGATCTTCCTGCCTTGGCCTCCCAAAGTGCTAGGATTATAGGTGTGAATCACCATGTCTGGCCTTATTTTTTAGAGACAAGGTCTCACTCCGTTGCCCAGGCTAGAGAGCAGTGACGTGAACACAGTACATTGTAGCCTTGAACTCCTGGGTTCAAAGGGTCCTCCCACCTCAGCCTTCCAAGTAGCTGGGAGTACAGGCGTGTGCCACCGTGCCTGACCGCAGAATTCTCTTGACCGAAGGCTTTTACAAGTGAAGCAGCTCAGAGAAGACACTTTCCTCCTCCTTCCCTCTTGGTCAACCTCACATACCATCAAGCCAAGTGAAATTGTTTGTTTGGATCCGTGTTGTTTAATACGGCAGCCACAGGTCACGTGTGGCTGTTTCAATTAAAATTAAAAATGCAATTCTGCAGTCACACTAGCCACATTCCGAGTGGCGCCATATTGGACGACACAAATGGAGACCACTGCTACGAGTGCAGAGAGTTCTACGGAAAAGCACTGGCTTGGTGTTTGCACAGTTTGAGGTGGGACCCTGTGCCCTGACCTCACTCCCAAATCTGACTCCCAAGGATGGCTCTCCACGGGAGAGCCAGTCAGGGTGTGATGGGATTGGGCTCAGGCTTCTGCACTGGCTGGTATGCGGCCAGTGCCCGCACCTTCCAGTCCCTCTGCAGAACCTATCTGTTCCAGCTCCCAGCTGATAGTCGGCCATATTTGAAATTAAGCTACACATTGTTCCACCAGGGCCCTACATGGATGTCTTCCCATCTGTCATAGAGGTCTTTTTTGAGTCAGAATCTCACTCTGTTGCCCAAGCTGGAGGGCAGTGGCACGATCACAGCTCAACACAGCCTCAACCTCCTGGGCTCAGGTGATCCTCCCACCTCAGTCGCCCAGGTAGCCAGGACTACAAGTGCATGCCACCATTCCTGGCTCATTTAAAGATTTTTTTTGAAGAGATGAGGTCTCGCTATGTTGCCCAAGCTGGTCTCGAACTCCTGGGCTCAAGCGATCCTCCTGCCTCGGCCTCCCAAAGTGCTGGGATGACAAGCGTGACCCACCATACCTGGCCAAGTCAACATCTTCCACAAGGATTTTGTTTGGATAGGATGTTTTCACGGGCCATGTGAGCACTTGTGACCTGTCCCCCTCCCGGTGGACACCAGGTATGCAAGGTGGCAAGGGGGCAGGTGGAAAGGGAGGCTGTCTCTGCCCCCCTCGTGACTGGGGCTCGTGAACGCTGGGATCCCCGCGGCAGGCTCTTGGTCCCGGGACCAAGAGTCCACCCTGCACCCTGAGGCCCTCCCCCAAGGCAATGTCCCACAGAAGGGAGGAGAAACCTGCCAAGGAGACACCACTCACCAGCCGCTCGGACATCGGGGTCTTGTCGTCATCAGGCAGATGTTGCTCCAGCGCAAGGACGATGCAGTTTGCGATGATGGTGGCTAAAATCATGTATTCAAAGGGAGTAGCGAGGAGTTAAGGAAAAGATTTTCCAGCATGTTTTTTTGTTTGTTTTGAGTCGGGGTCTCACTCTGTGGCCCGGACTGGAGTGCAGTGGCAAGGTCGTGTCTCACCACAGCCTTGACCTCCTCAGTCTCCCAAGGAGGTGGGACAACAGGCGTGCGTCACCCTGTCCAGCTCATTATTTTGTTTTTGTAGAGACGAGGTTTCGCTATGTTGCCCAGGCTGGTCTCAACACCTGGGCCCAAGCGATCCTCCTGTCTCAGTCTCCCAAAGTGCTGGGTTTACAGATCTCAAGCAGTTCAGAACCTCCCAACCCCTATCAGCAGGTAGAGTCCTTCAGGTCTCCCACCTGGTGTGAAACCCTTCAGGTTCTAAGCCCAGGGCACCTCCAACATTCATTGAACAAGTACGGATCAGAACCTGCTGCATGCCAGGCTCTGTTCTGGGCAGTAGGGACAAAACAGATAAAAATCCCTGCCCTTGGGGAGGAAAAGAGCATAAAGGCGATAACTATATTACATAGACATGTCATACACACGTTACCAAGTACACCACATATACTGTTATGGAATATATCACTTATACTATGTCATAGAATATGTTACACGCATTGTG
This sequence comes from Tarsius wallacei, assembly GCA_963574415.1. Lineage (NCBI taxonomy): Eukaryota > Metazoa > Chordata > Mammalia > Primates > Tarsiidae > Tarsius > Tarsius wallacei. Next base: position 10,338 of record CAUYQG010182417.1, read on the forward strand.
TTATTTCATAACATAGTCAATGCTAACACAGTCAATGCTAATAGAGAGTAAATCAGGGAAGGGGGATGGGGTTGCAATATGGTAAGCCAGGCGCGGTGCCTCACGCCTCTCATCCCAGCACTTTGGGAGGCTGAGGTGGGAGGATCGCTTGAGGCCAGGAGTTCGAGACCAACCTGGGCAACATAGCAAGACTTCGTCTCTACAAATAACCAAAAACTTAGCCAGGCATGGTGGCGTGCGCCTGTAGCCCCAGTTACTTGGGAGGCTGAGGTGGGAGGATCGCCTGAACTCAGGAGGTTGAGGCTGCAGTGAGCCGTGAGTGTGCCATTGCACTCCAACCTGAGCCACAGCATGAGACCCTGACTAAAAAAGTATAAGTAAGTGAATAAATAACTGAAAATATGGTGGTCAGATTTGACACCAAAAGCATAAGCTACAAAATAAAAAAATGGATACATTGGACTTCACCAAAATTAATAACTTTTGTGGCGCATCAAAAGACATCATCAAGACAAGGAAAAGATGACCAACAGAATGGGGAAAAATGTTTGCAAATCACATATCTGGTAAGGGTGTAGTGTTCCACTATATAAAGAACACTCACAATCCAATAACAAAAAGACAAACAATTCGTTTTTTTTAAATGGGCAAAGAGCTTGAATAGATATTTCTCCAAAGAAGATAAACAGATGGCCAGCAGGCACACAAAAAGATGCTCAGCTTGTTAGTCACCAGGGAAATGCAAATAAAAACCACCACAAGATATCGCTTCATGCCCCCTAGAAGGAACAAAATTTTAAACAACCAGACAAACAGAAAAAGGGTTGGCAAAGATATGGAGGCTGGAACCCTTGTGCGTGGCTGGTGGGAATATAAACTGGAAAATGGTTTGGTGACTCCTCAAAAAGTTAAACAGGCCGGGTGCGGTGGCTTAAGCTTGTAATCCCAGCACTTTGGGAGGTCGAGATGAGGGGATTGCCTGAGCCGATGGGTTCGAGGATGGCCTGGGAAACTTGGCGAGACCTCATCTCTACAATAAATCAAAAAATTAGCCGGGCGTGGTAGCGCACATCTGTAGTTCTGGCTACTCGGAAGGCTGAGGTGGAAGGATTGCCTGAGCCCAGCAGGTCAACATTCGGGTAGCCGTGAATGTGCCACTGCACTCCAGCCTGGGCGACAGAGTGAGACTCCACCTCAAATAAATAAATAAATAAACAGCATGACCATATGATACAGGAATTCCACTCAGAGATACAAGCCCCCAAAAACTGGAAAACAGGTACTCAAATACTCACACATGGATGTCCACAACAGCACTATTCACATCAGCCAGCCAAAAAGGTGGAAACAATCCAGTTACTCACCCGTGAACAAATGGATCAACAACATGGGTGGTATATCCATAGAAGGGAGTATTACTCAACCACAAAAAAGGAATGAAGTATTGATCCGTGAACCAACATGGACGAAAACATTATGCTAATGCACGGCCCCCTGGTCGGGTTGTCTATACCACAGGGGAACCCAGAGGAGGAGGGGCCCACCTTGGCCATGTGGAGGTGGATTGGCCGCAATCTGTGAAATGCTGACTTTGTAAACCTACCCCCACCCAGCTGGCTGCGTTCACCCCTCGGTGTCAGGATAAGCCGTTCTCTGCCTGTGTCTCAGTGGAGAGGTCATTTAGACCTGAGCTCACCCCATACCCCTCTTTTGAGTTTCTTTTCTAATGCAGATGGAACATCAAAAAAAAAAAAAAAAATTACGCCGAGTAAAAGAAGCCAGAGACAAAAGATCCCATATTGTATGACGCCTCATATTTGAAATGTCCAGAACAGGTAAATAAATCCAGAGACAGAAGGCAGACTGGTGGCCACCGGGGCTGGAGGAGGGAGAAACGGGAGTACTGCTTAAAGTTTGGAACCATATAGAAGTGATGGTTGTATTATGTTACAAATGTACGAAATGCCACTGAGTTGGTCACCTTACTTTTTTAGATTGGAAAATATAGTTTATTTAGAAGGTAGACTGGAGAGACAGAGAGGAAGAGGGCATTCACCTCCCCAAGGGAGGAGAGGGGGCCAAAGCTAGGGAACATGGCACGGCCACAACTCAAAGAGCACATGGCCACACCAGAGTCTAGTGAGACAATGGCCATTAGTCACTTTAAAATGGTTAATTGTGTTATATGAATTTCACCTCGATGTAAGAAAATACGGGAGGCTGGGCACAGGGGCTCACACCCATAATCCCAGCATTTTGGGAGGCTGAGGTGGGAGGATTGCTTGAGGCCAGGAGTTTGAGGCCAGCCTGGGAAACACAGCGAGACAAAAAATCAAAAACTTAGCTGGGCATGGGAGTGTGTATCTGCAATCCCAGTTACTTGGGAGGCTGAGGCGAGAAGATCGCCTGGGCCCAGGAGGTCAAGGGGGTGGTGAGTCGTGAGCTGTAAGCACTCCAGCCTGGGTGACAGAGCAAGACCCCGACTCAAAAAAACGAAATAAAAACATGGTGCTCCAGGTAGGCCTCTGAGCAGCTGATATTTCAAGGTCCGAAAGCTGGGAGGGGCAGTCCACGTGGTAACTCTAGAAACCACATGGACTCCCCCTCTGGCTTGCAAACCTGCATCCTGGGAACTCTCCTCTGGGCAGACGAGGCCTCCCCAGTGTCCCCCTCCCCGCCCCCTCCTCAGAGGATCCACAGGGCAGTGGGGAGAACCGGTCTTGCGCAGTTTACATCAGCCCTGACCGGCAGATCGGCAGGCACGTGGGGGCAGTTTCTGAAAGAGAGGGTTAGGCGTGGAGACACCAATGCCTTCTGGAGAAAGCCATAGGATGCTGGTAAATCCCAAGCAGGATTTCCCAACCTCAGCGTGACCGGCATGGGGGCTGGGTCACTGTAGGACATGGAGAAGCATGCCTGGCCTCTACCCTGCAGATGCCAGTAGCATTCATTCCTCTCCAGCAATGACAACATAAGGTGGCTCCTAGACATTGCCAGGTGTCCCCCGAGGATGATGAAATCCACTGTTCTGTAGAGATTAATGAGTGTACCTTAGTGAATTTGCCCTCCTTCCCCCACTCTTTTTTTGAGTTGGGGTTTCATTCTGTTGCCCAGACTGGTGGCACGAACAAAGCTCACTGCAGCCTCAACCTCCTGGGCTCAGACGATCCTCCCGCCTCAGCCTCCTGAGTAGCTGAAACTACAGGCATGCACCACCATGTCCAGCTAATTAAAAAAAAAAATTTTTTTTTTAGAAATGAGGTCTCACTATGCTGCCCAGGCTGGTCTCAAACCCCTGACCTCAAGCGATCCTCCTATCTCGGCCTTCCAAAGTGCTGGGATTACAGGCGTGAATCACCAGGCCTGGCCAGAACTTGGCCAAGGTAAACTTCTCCCCTTCTCCCCCTAGCTTGCTCCTTTGGAAAATTAATTGGCTTCAGTCTCCCCTTCTGTCCTGGAGTTGGGTTTGGCATTTTGGAGGCACCATAAAACCATCCCTTCCACGCCGGTGGGAAGGCTGAAACACAGATCCGCTCTCCAGGTGGGAAAACAGAGTCTGAAACAGAAAACCCAAGAGAAAAAGTCTCCATACACCAGCCTTCCTTTGTTCAGGCTTTGCCTCCAGCTAAAAGCAGCGGACGATGCACTCCACGGACAGACGCCCTGAAAAGTCCATCAGAGGCTCAGGGCAGTCAGGGGAGCCAGCGGAGGCCGGCCCTGCTGACGAATGCTCAGATTGGCTTCCTGCCTCGGAGCTGACAGGCACCAGGAACGGGGAGGACAAAGCCGGGCTGTGTTGCACAAATACTCCGCGCTGCCTCGCCCTGCAGCCCCGAGAAGCAGAGACAATATTTGTACACAGGGAAGCCACGCCAATCCCTCCCTGGTCTGCTCCAGCTGTGTCTGGGCGCCGTGGTCGCTCCCCCTCCCTGCCAGCGCTCGCTCCTGCCATCTCACGCCCCAGTCCCCTGGCCTCCTGCCCTGAGCGGCAGGAATGTGACTTCCTTTGCTCAGGGTTCTGGGAACAGTCCCAGAAGGCTGGCCTGCAGCACGCAGTGCTCTGTGGGGCTGCACCATCGGGGTTTCCATTGCCCCATGTTGCCCAGATTTCAGACCTGCGGCTCTGGGCCACCAGGCCTTAGGATGGGGCCAGAGGGGGAGAGGCTTCCCTGCCCCAACCACTCACACGGGCCCTGCAAGGCCGTCTTCTCTCCAACCCCTCCTGCGGCAGATGCCCACAGACAAGCCCCAGAGGGCCCTCAGCAACATTATTTTTTATTTTGGGGGTCTGGGTCTCACTCTGCAGTCCAGGCTGGAGTGCAGTGGCAGGATCACAGCTCACCGTAGCCTCGACCTCCTGGGCTCAGGTGATCTCCCACCTCAGCCTTCTGAGTAGCTGGGACTCCAGGCGCACGCCACCACGCCCAGGTAATTAAAAACTTTTTTCTTAAATAGAGTCAAGGTCTCGTTATGTTGCCCAGGCTGGTCTCGAACTCCTGGGCTCAAGCGATTCTCCCGCCTCGGCCTCCCAAAGGGTTGGGATGACAGGCATGAACCACCGCACAGGTCTGGGACTCTGCAATGTTGTTCTTCGACCCTCACTACTCCAAGTATGGTCCCGGGACAGCGGCATCCACAGCCTGTTAGGAATGCAGAGTCCCAGGCCCCCCATCCACCTGCTGGGTCAGAACCCACACCACCCCTTAGCTCCATTTTGGGGTAGGAGGAGCCCAGGTAATGGCGGCTCCGAGTCATCCAGAGAGAGGTAGGGCCTCCTCTTTCTTCTCTGAGCTTTCTCCTCCACAGTCTGACCCCGAGAACGGAAGCATCTCGGTGCCTGCCTCTGCCCCCGCTTGGGCAGGGGGCTGAGAAGAAATCCAAGATCGTGGCAGAATAGGAGTAATGTTGGAATGAGTCAAATAAGCAGGAAATAAAATTCTAGCCTCATGCATGTGGACGTATTCAAAGCCTCCCCACAGAGCCTACCTCACTCAGGAGAAAAGCCAGTCCTCCTGGCAGCCAGCAAGTCCCGAAACGACCTGTCTGGGTCACTGACCTGCCCCATCTGCCTTTCTTCCCCCTTGGTCACTCAGCTCCAGCCACACCTTGCCAGCTCCATATTCTCCAAACACACTGGGCACATTCCTGCCCCAGGGCCTCTGCACTCCGGAATGCCTTTCCCAACACCTACACGATTACCCCCTTCACCACCTTTAGGCCTCTACTCAAACGTCACATCCTGGCTGGGCATGGTGGTTCGCACCTGTCATCCCAGCACTTTGAGAGGCCCAGGCAGGAAGATTGCTTGAGCCCAGGAGTTCAAGACCATCCTGGACAACATAGCAAGGCCTCGTCTCTACAAAAAATAAGCCGAGCATGGTGGCACACGCTTTGTAGTCCCAGCTATCCGGGAGGCTAAGGCAGTAGGATTGCCTGAGCCTAGGAGGTGAGCCGTGATTGTGTCACTGCACTCCAGCCTGGGCAACAGAGTGAGACCCCAACTCAAAATAAATAAATAAATAAGATCACATTCTTCAGGCCCCTTTGCCTGCCTAATATATTTTTCCTCAGCCCCTGTCCCCAGTCAAGCATCTCCATATCTTCCTTCTTTCTCTTGTTAACTGTCACCCCCACGAGACCATCAGCTCCATGCCAACAGGGATTTTTGTCGCCTTTGTTCATTGCTCTGTCCTCTGCAGGAGGGTGTCCATTTTATAGCAGGTGCTCCATAAACACCTGTGGACGGAGCCAAGGAAGCAGGGGAGGGGGTATGCTGGGAAGGAGGTTGGAGGTGTGGGGAGGGGTGGGTCCTGGTTTCTACATGTTTCCCCTGACCTCGCCTCAGGCCAAGTCCCCATGAGCATGTTAAGACACACGAAGCCCCTGGAATAGTCAATGATGTACTTGGCGTCCGGATGAAAGACGGGGGTGCTGAGTTATCTGCATGGGCAAAGAGGCCCTTCCCACCCCCCGCCCCAGTCAGAGGCTGCACAGGGGAGTCTGAGCTGAGGGAGGCAAGGTTTTCTCACCCCGGCCTAGAGCCATGCCTGAGCCTCCCAATTTAGAATGCCTGGGTTCTCACAGCTGCGGTGAGCAATGCCTCCTAGGCGAGCTGAACTCTGCTGCTTTCTGATTGGCTCAGGGAGAAAATACCTGTGTCAGCAAGATCTGGAATAATCAGCCAGCCCCACCAAAGAGGAGGAGGAGGAGGAGTAGGGGGAGGAGGAGGAGGAGGAGGAGGAGAAGGCTGGAGGGGGCGAGGGCTGAAAGAAGAGAAGCATCCCTGATGGGAGGAAGAGCTGCCTCTGAGATGGCTCTCAGGAGGCTTGAGAGCAGACAGCCCTGCGGGCAGGTGAGGACACATAGGGCTCTGCACACAAAGAGACCAATCAGGACCTTCAGGGGACTGTGAACATGACCAAGCCATTCGGGGCAGGGAAGAAGGGAGCCGCACCTGCCAACAGGACCCTGCTTTTGGGATCTGGACCATCAAGGCAAATCAGTTCTCAAAGTGGCCATGAGCCGGGCATGGTGGCTCACATCTGTCATCCCAGCACTTTGAGAGGCCGAGGTGGGAGGATTGCTTGAGCCCAGGAGTTCGAGACCAGCCTGGGCAACATAGGGAGACCTCGTCTTTACAAAAAAATTTTTAAAAAATCAGCCGGGCATAGTGGCACACAGCTGTAGTCCCAGCTACTCAGGAGGCTGAGGCAGAAGGATCTCCTTAGCCCAGGAGGTCAAGGCTGCAGTAGCTGTGATCGTCGTGATCCCACCACTGCACCCCAGGCTGGGGGATGAAGAGAGACTCCAACTCCAAAAAAAAAAAAAAAAAAAGTGGGCACAGCTGACAGTTCCTACCCTTTCATGAGACCCTACAGAATGCCTAAGTAACCATAGCTTTCTCTTTGTGGGATCCTTCACCTTCGTCTCATTTCAAACCTCCTGTGGTTGGTGTGAAAATCAAATCAGGTGTGTCAATGCATCATGACCTCGTCTCCACTCTAGGGGCTGAGATGGGCATGTTCTGAAGAAACAGATATTTGCATGAGTCAGCCGAGCTCGGGGAGAGAAGCTAAGCGGACCTTATTTTCTGTCAGCTTCATGCTTGTCACGATCACTAGGAAAGGGGAGTGGGGGTGCCCTAGACGTATGGGCTGAAGACATATTCCTTGCTTCACTAAACAAATGCCATAATTGAACTCGGAGATATGATCAACTATTATGAGGCCATTAACAAGTACAACAACCATCATTACAGCTGCCGTGTTGTGGTTGATTTTTTTTCCCCCAGCTTCTTTGGGCAGACACCAGGGTAAGCACTTTCCTTCAGTTAATTCCTTGCTGCAGTTCTACAAGGTGGGTTCTGTTGGAAGCCCCATTTTCCAATTAAAAAGATTAAGACTTGAGAAATTAAACAAATTGCCCGAGGTCACACAGAAAGTGCTGGCAGAGCTGGGGGCTCACACCCAGGTCAGGCCAGCTCCATGGTCTATGTCTTTAAGTTGGTGGTCCTCACAGACCACTTAGCAGCTACCCTTGATAGAAGGTGAATGGTTTCGCCTTTATTGAAAAATTAGCCAGGTGCAGTGGCTCATGCCTGTAATCCTAGCACTTGGGGAGGCTGAGGCATGAGAATTGCTTGAAGCCAGGAGTTTGAGACCGGCCTGGGCAAGATAGCAAGACCTCGTCTCTACAGAAAATAAAAATAAAAATTGGAGCAAGGGGGACTTTTTGGTGCCACCTTGGTACTTAATCATATGGATTAGACCAAATAGGTTACACATCACCCAAATCCCACCCAATGGCCACTACTGAATTTAGTAAAAGTCACCCATTCCATGAGAGTCCACATCCTCATAAGCCCATCCCAAGTTGGTTAGACTCATGCCTATTTCAGTTTCCAATAATCCAAAGAGTCTCCAGTTCTCAGACATGGGCTTCAAACTCTTCAACACATAGCACCAACCAAAATCAAGCCCAGAAGAGAGCTCCCCGCCTGCCGAGAATCCCAAGACCCTCAGCAGTAATGGCGTTATAACCAGGGCAACTCTGGTGCCGACCAGGACGTTTTCAGCACCATGGCCAGCGGCAAAGAAGCACACGTTTTATTTCACAACCATGCTGGGATGGCCAGCCGGCAGCAGGGCGGGCAACCCCAGCATCAACTATTCACACTCTCTGAGACATCTGTAAAGACGTGCATTTCATATACAGGACAGAGGGGGAAATGATTCATTACGCCATCAGGAAAATCAATGAAGAGAAAAGTAAAACCCAATACCAAATAGGTCTTTTTCTTCCTCCCTCCCTCCCTCTCTTTCTTCCTCTCTTTTCTTTCTCTCTTTCTGTCGCCCAGGCTGGAGTGCAGTGGCATGATCACAGCTCATCGTATCCTCTACCTCTTGGGCTTCAGCAATCCTCCTCTTCAGCCTCCCAAGTAGCTGGGACTACAGTCATGCACCACCACACCCAGCTAATTTTTATTTATTTATTTATTTATTTTGAGCTGGAGTCTCATTCTGTCGCCCGGACTGGAGTGCAGTGGTCGCTCCCAGCCACCGCAGCCTCGACCTGTTGGGCTCCGGCGATCCTTCCGCCTCAGCCTTCCGAGTAGCTGGAACTACAGGTGCGCGCTACCACGCCCGGCTAATTTTTTGATTTATTGTAGAGATGAGGTCTCACCAAGTTGCCCAGGCGGGTCTCGAACCCGCGGGCTCAGGCAATCCACTCACCTCAGCCTCCCAAGG
>CAUYQG010182419.1:0-13869 GCA_963574415.1 Tarsius wallacei
TGGATAAAGGAATTCAGTAAAGTCTCAAGTTACAAAATCAACACACGCAAATCATTAGCCCTGCTATAAAGCAATAACAACGAATCAAATCAAATCAATAACTCAATCTTATTTACAACAGTTGCCAAAACAAAACAAACAAACAAAAAAACCCCAAATCCCAAACCTAGGAATATATTTTTCCAAGGAGGTGAAAGATCTCTGCAAGAACTACAAAACACTGATGAAAAAGTGTAGAGGACACAAGCAAATGGAAAAACTTCTCATGCTTGTGGATTGGAAGAATCAATATTGTTAAAATGACCATACTACCCAAAACAAACTACAGATTCAACACAACCCCAATCAAATTATTAATGTCATTTTTTAACAGAATTAGAAAACAACTATCCTAAAATTCATATGGAACCCAAAAGAACCCAAATAGTCAAAATCATCCTAAGCAAAAAAGAACAAAGCTGGAGGCATCACATTGCCTAACTTCAAATTATACTGCAAGGCTATAATAACCAAAACAGCATGGTACTGGTACAGGATAGAGAATCACCAGCCAATGTGTATGCTGAAGCCCAGACTTCCTCACCACTATACAATGCATCCATGTAACCAAAAACAATTTGTACCTCTAAAGCTATTGAAAAAAAAACAAAAGAATTTTAAAAAATGGTTGAGTGAAGGTCATGCAGGTAAGAGTGGTTATTTGTTCTCCTTTACTTTCTAAATATAGTATAATGTAGCAGTATTATCTTGTTTTGAAAAATAAAAAAAAGACCCATAAATAAAATAAAATAAAATAAAAGACCCATAAACCATACAAAGATTGTAGGGAGAATAATTACTTGCAATTCATTTACCCTAATTTGTTAAGAGAGAAGGCAAGATAATACATAAGATGTGAACCATGAATTGTACCATGTCACCAACAAAGTTGTAATAATATCAGGGAATTTCAGGAAAGAAGATGTTCTGCTTAATTTGCTTAACAATATCTGTGGAATTATAATGTAATGTATTTTATATTACAATTCTATTGAATGCTACTGAATCCATTTCAAATCCATGTTAATTAAAAGGTATCCACATAATTAGAGACCCAAGGTATCATGAATAGCAGCTCAAAGAAAAAAAGACACAAACACATACATAGAACTGTATTCCTTAGTGTTTATTCTGTATAACTTTATAAATAAATGGAAATTTGTAGCTTGGTTTTTAAAAGTAATTGTACTTGTATAAATATATTACTTAGTGATATTATTCAAAAAGTTTTCCTCTTAGTTATTTCATTTTTTTTTTATTTTTTTGAGTTGGAGTCTCACTCCGTCACCCAGACTGGAGTGCAGTGGCCGCTCCCGGCCATCGCAGCCTCGACCTGCTGGGCTCCGGCGATCCTTCCGCCTCAGCCTTCCGAGTAGCTGGAATTACAGGCGCGCACTACCACGCCTGGCTAATTTTGTTGATCTATTGTAGAGATGAGGTTTCGCCTGCCCAGGCGGGTCTCGAACCCCCGGGCTCAGGCAATCCACTCACCTCAGCTTCCCAAGGCGAGTTATTTCATTTTAAAAAAATTTTGATTAGAAGTTATATTTTAATTTTTAAGCAAAACTTTTTATTTTAAAAGTAATTATTAATTTACTCAATAGTTGTAAATCTATGTATGAATTGTATAGATGTAATTTGGGAGATCTCAATGTTTTTAAGGGAAATGGAAAATCAGTTTTTTCTCCCACCAGGATCTCAATGGTTTGGAAATGCTCAATTTCATTAAGAATTACATTTTTTGCCTATGTGGTGGCCAATTGCTTTTTGTTTTTAAAGGGGGGATAATTTGTTTCAAAGGATGCAAACTATACACACACTTGTCTTTTTCAGTTCATAGTCTCTCTCTCTCTCTATTTTAAATGTTACCTGTCTTCAAGAGCACATTCATTCTTGAATAATGTTGCTCCCTGGAATTTAATGTTTAATTGTTTACAAAATGCAGTGGTTGTTATAAAACAAAATCAGTTGACAACATCTCTGGTAAGTAGAAGTCTTTCTGCTTTCAAAAGAGTAAAAGTTATGTAAGTAACCTAGTTATTAGGATTCTGAGTTACCTAAATTGCTCTGTCTGTCTCTCTGTCTTTCCTCCCTCCTGCCCTCCCATCCGTTACTTATTTAATTAAAACAATCACCCACTGGCTGCTTTTTCTCTGTCAGGCACAGAGTGCTGGGCTGTTGTGAAGTTCAAGTCTATGAGGATGGTTCTTTGGAATCATGTACAGTTTTCACTTCTTATTTTTTTTTTTCTGAGGTACTTAAAAGTGAGTGGTGCTTACTTGGAAGAACTTTTTCATCTGGGATTCCATGTCTCCAAAAATTGGACATCAATTTACTTTCCCATTTTTTCCTTCCAACAAGACCAGGAAATTCCCATGGAATTTGTCAGTCTGTTCTTATCTGCATTGTTCATGATTTCATTTGTTCACCCATGTATTGAGCACCTGTGATAAAGTTAGTGCTAAGCTCAGTGCTCTGGGGTGATGAACAAAATGCAAGAATTGGTTTGTGAATTTTCTGACTTACAATTAATCACCTCCCCTCTGGAATTCTGAATGCTTTACACACGCTCTGATACAGCTTTTTCATATAATAATACAGTTAACCACCAAATATACCAGTAATCTCCAGCACCTGATATAATTCACGGCATATACTAGACATCTATATATTTTGTGAATTTGTATTCTAGATAGAGAAACGTGACATCCACACCTGCATGTAATATGCATGTAATGCTATCAATACAAGTTATAGTTAGGAGACAAAATGAATTCTATTAACAGTAAACGATACAACAGTGTGAAGGCAGGAAAGATAAAAGTATTCCCAGTCAGGCTCGGTGGCTTAGCCCGTAATCCCATGCCTTGGGAGGCTGAGGTGAGTGGATTGCCTGAGCCCGCGGGTTCGAGACCCGCCTGGGCAACTTGGCGAGATCTCATCTCTACAATAAATAAAAAAAAAATCAGCCGGGCGTGGTAGGGCGCACCTGTAGTTCCGGCTACTCAGAAGGCTGAGGCGGAAGGATCGCCGGAGCCCAGCAGGTCGAGGCTGCGGTGACCGGGAGTGGCCACTGCACTCCAGTCTGGGCGACAGGGTGAGACTCCAACTTAAAAAAAAAAAAAAAAGTATTCCCTTATTCATGCCATGTATCTTTGATTAACTGTCCCTTCTAATTCTATTCCAATTCCTGCTGAATACTTCCTTTGTGATGTCATCCAAGAGCAGAGCTCTTAACACTTCCTGATTAGTAAAGTCTCTTTTTGTAACAGCTTTAAACTGTACATGAACTTTCAGAAAATTATAGAACTTGAATAAAAGTCCCAGTAATAATTACCTCTACAGTCCTCAGAATATCTTGGAAAAAAAAATCCTCAGTAGTTATGTGATGACTGTTTGCCAGATGCATGGAATGAACTACTTTAAATTCCTTTCAGAATAAAATTATAAAATAAGTAGACTCTTGTGAATAAAAATACTGAACACGATGCATGCTTGCTATTTCAATTACTTGTATCTGTATAATGCTTTACAGTACAAAAGCGTTTTGTATACATTTTACTATTGAATATTTAAAAATTTGTGAGTCATGTTTATAATTCCCATTTTACAGATGCTTATGCTGAGACTAACTAAACTGAAGCAACTGGTTCGTAGTCTCACTGATAACTGGCAAGGCTGGACTTGAGCTTTGGTGTTCTCACACCAAATCTCTTGTTTTCTAGTGTATTACATGGTCTACTGAAATGTTTTCCATGTTAATTGAATTATAAAACATGAAGGGGATTAAATTCTGCTAAAGTGATAACTGGCACAAACATAAATAGTAATAGGAGGTTATTAAAAACCTCCTAGTTATATTAAACAAGGGAAATTTTTTTAAAAATTAGAAAATTTCATGGAAGAACTATGATTATATCAGGACTAATTATATTACCTCGCCAAAAACAGTTAGTTTATTAGGCGAGGTTGTTAAAAGTGCAGTTTTTATTTTTTGACAAACTGAAAACTTTAACGTAAAAAGGTAGAAATCTGCAAGACACATCTAGAAAAACGATATTATGAATTGGAAAAAATAATTCTGAGAAACAGATGAGGGCCACTGACTTCTATAAAGAGATAAATAAGGTCCATATACTTGGGGAAATTAAAATGTTGCTAAGCTGAACTGGAGAAAACCACACTTTAAGAAGTGATTTAGTGCTGTGTCACACAGGAATATGAAAAAGAGTTCACTAGTTTCCACTTTCTATTGTTCTATACCTATTTGTTATTCACTTTTCTGGTTTAACGAACATATTTTTTCTTTTTTATAGTTGGAAAAATAGTATCTTTGGTAATTTTATTCACCGAAGCTTGAGATCAGTGTTATACTACAAATATCCACCAGGTGGCATTATAACATTACATTTGGTTTGGTACCTGCCTTGCATTTTTTTTTTTTTTTTTTCACTCGTCCTAATTTTCCCATTTGCTGGAAACTACTACTTGGACTTCTTAAAGGAGGTAACAATGGAGGCTGCTAGATGCTCTGAGGGAACCTGCCAGAGCTGATGTGGGATTCTGAAAAGAGCTGAGGACTGAACCAATGAAGCTATTGACGAGCAATGCTGGCCAGAACTGGAACAAATGGAAGGAATGTTTTTCTCCACTCTTCTCACTTTTCACCCTCTTGTGGCCTTCCAATAAAACACAGAAGAAAGTCAGTGGGCAAGGGGGTCTGCGAAAGACAATCTGCAGTGCTCCCGCACAGAGAAGAAGAGACTTGGAGCTGAGAGATAAAAAGGAAATTAGCAGCAAGACAATGTCAAGAACAATGCCATGTAAGCGGAAGGTTAGGTGGTTGGAGTCCTTGTATTACTCGGGAGAGTAAAAACGCTGATTATCTTTAAACTTTCAATATGCATATAAAATCGTTATGAAATCTACTATAGACCATATAACTTTCAAAGCAGGAAAAGGGAAAAAAATGCAATGAGGGGAAAAAGTCCATCAAGCCTAGAGAAGGCAAGAAAGGAGAAAATTGATTATTATAAAGCCACATACAATGAACAAATTGGAATATTTAAAATACAGCAATACATATCATTAATCACAATCAATTTGAATGGATTGAACAGTTCAGTTAAAATAGATTTGTCAAATAGCATAATGCTGGCATAAAAAGACACATAGACCAATGAAACAAGATAGAGGGCCCAGACTTAAAACCATATATTTATGGTTAATTGATTTTCAAAATGATGCCAAGACAGGGAAAGGACAGTCTTTTCAATAAATAGTGCTAGGAAAGCTGGTTATCCACACGCACTAGAATTTCACAAGATATTTGATCCTTACCTGCACTGAATATAAAAGAAACTCAAAATAGATTGAAGACTTAAATGTAAGACCTGGAACTGTAAAATTGCTAGAGGAAAACGTAGTGAAAAAACTCAGTGCAATTGGTCTGGGCACAATTTTTTTTAATATGACCCACAAAGGGCAAGCAACAACAACAACAACAACAACAACAAATAGACAAATGTGATCATATCAAAACAAAAAGCTTCTGCACAGCAATGAAAACAAGCTAAATGAAGAGACAATCTTTGTTGATGAGAAAATATATTTGCAAATTATACATCAAATAAAGGGTTAATATCCAAAATATCTAAATAACTTACTTCAATAGCAAGAAAACAAATTAATTTACTAAAAAATGGGCAAAGGATCTGAATAGACAGTTCTCAAAAGAAGCCATGAGACGGCCAACATGTACTGTATATGAAGAGACGCTTAACATCAATGATCATCAGGAAAATGCAAATTAATACCACAGTGAGATATCATCTCACATGATAAAAGGTTAAGTATCGGAGAGGATGTGGAGAAAAGAGAACACTTGCACACTGTTGGTGGAAATGTAAATTAGTACAGCCATTATGGGAAATAGCATGGAGGTTCCTAAAAATGATGATGATGATAATAATAATAATAATAATAATTAGAACTACCATATGATTCAGCAAGCTCACTACTGTAACATATATATCCAAAGGAGATAAAACCAGCACATCAGAGAGATATCTGAACTCCCATGTTCATTGCAGCATTATACGCAATAGCCAAGTTATGGAATTAGCCTAAGTGTCCATCAACAGATAAACGGATAAAGAAAATATGGTATATATAAAGAAAGGAATATTATTAAGCCTTAAAAAAGAAGAAAATTCTGCTATTTTGGACAATATTGATGAACCTGGAGGACACTATGTTAAATGCATGTAACTACGGACAAAAAGACAAATACCCTATGATCCCACCTACATATGGAATCTAAAAATGTTGAACACACAGAGGCAGAGAGCAGCACAATGGTTACCAGGGCTGGGGCTGGGGGTGGCATTGAAGAGGTGTTGGTCCAAGGAAACAAAAAATTTTTTTTGAGTTGGAGTCTCACTGTCGCCCAGACTGGAGTGCAGCGGCTGCTCCCGGCCTCCCGGCCACCGCAGTCTCGACCTGCTGGGCTCCGGCGATCCTTCCACCTCAGCCTTCCAAGTAGCTGGAACTACAGGCGCGTGCTACCACGCCCGGCTCATTTTTTTGATTTATTGTAGAGATGAGGTCTCACCAAGTTGCCTAGGCGGGTCTCGAACCTGTGGGCTCAGGCAATCCGCTCACCTCAGCCTCCTAAGGCACGGGATTACAAGCTGAGCCACCGAGCCCGGCAGGAAACAAAATTTTAATTAGAGAAGAGGAATGAGTTCAAGAGGTTTGTTGCACAATATAGTGACTGTAGTTAATAACTATGTATTCTATGGTTGGAAATGGCAAACACAGTTGATTTTAAGTCTCCTCACCAAAAAAAAAAAAAAAAAGTTTGTGGGGTAATACATATGTTAATTAGCTTGATTTACTCAAAGCATCATGTTGTACACCATAAATATATACAATTTTATTTGTCCATTCAAAAACACATGTATAAACAAAGTGATTCGATTTTAAAAATATCTATATATGTTCTTATAATATGTATATCTTAAATATAGAGGTCCAGAAAGGACAAAAGTTAAAAAAAATCAGAGGTGGGAAAGGGAGTAAAAGACAACTGAGAGAAAGAAGGCTGGCGTAGTTTTGTTTATATCAGATAAAATGAACTTTCAGAAAGAAACATTACTGTAGTAGTGAGAGTTTTAAGGGTTTAATTTACCAAGAATATATAATTGCAAGTGGTATGCCTCCTCAACATGGTTTCAAATTATGTAAAGTAAAAACCAATAAAATTACGAGGGAAAATAGATAAATTTACAATTCTAGTTACAGATTTTAACACACTTATCTCAGCATTTGTTATGTAAGTAAATACAAATACAATTAAGGAACTTTAAGATTTAAAACAACAAAATTAACAAGCTTAATTTAATGAACATATGTAGAACATTGTTGCTAACTGCAGGAGAATACACATTTTTTTCAAGCACTCATAGAACTTTTAAAAAAAGAATACAGTGTATCATTTCATAAAGCAAGTTTCAGAGAACTGGTATCATGGAGACCACCTTCTCTGGCCATAGTGTAGTTGGATTAGAAGTCAGTAACAAAAAAGATAACGTGTATTTAGTAGTTTAAAAGCATTTTAAACTAACTTTTTGGTAAAAGAAGGGATTATAAAAGAAATTAGAAAGCACTCAACACCGGAAAATAAAAATATTACATCTGACACTGTGTAGGATGCAGCTAACACATTATAAAGTTGAATCAGTAGTCAAAAATTATACCACACATAGACAGTGCCTTTTATTGGCAGATTCTCTAAAAGCATACCAGAAACAGAAAATTTCAATCTTACAACCATTATATAGTATAAAAAGGAAACATTCTTTATCTCATTTGGTGAGACTGGTATAACTTTGAAAAAAAATTAGATAATGATAATATGAAAAAGGAATATTAGATGAATCTTATGCATGACATTCTTACAAAATCCTAAATACAATATTAGCGAATCAAATTCGGCAAGATGATTTTCTAGGAAGATGGCGGCATAACCAGTCAGACTGTGTTGAGTCTCTGTGTGTGTGTGAGTGATTGTATGGACAGTTCTGCGTGTGTGTCTGTGTATAAGTGGGAGTGTGAGAGGCTGAGTGGGGTCCCAGAGCAAGTGGCCAGGGCCCTCATGGTGAAGCCGCTGGTGCCGCAGCTGCTCTGCTTGGACCCTAGCACTTCCTGGGGCATGAGCTGAGCTCCGTTTTCTAAAATCAGCAGAGCTTTTCCCAGGAAGAAATGGGTGGAGTGATTGCCAACCCCAATGCCACAGCACTGGGCTGAAAGCTGGCAGCAAGGGCCGCAGAGGGAGTGCAGTGAGGGAGCCTGAGGCAGAGTCCCATGGAAACAGTCAGGAGAAGCCACCAAGAGCCTGGACTGGGCTCCACAGCCTTGCCCCTGGAGATCTGGACACTGTGGTAACTGCTGGAGAGAGAGCTATCAGCCCCAAGTGGTGACAGGAACAGCAGCCAGCAGAGAAACTAACCAGACTCTCTAATGCCTGGGCAGAGAAGTGCTCCAGGGCAGCCTCTGTGGAATAGCAGAACTGCAACCTGAGACCAGGCAGTATATAGTATTGTGTTGAGGCTGCTCTTTGCCTCAGAGAACATTTGCCACCAGTGCACAAGTCCTGGCTGGTAATGGCAGATGTGGAACCCCAGATAATCCACCTCCACCCCGAGCCAGCTGCTGGGTGATAAATACAGACATAACTCCTGAGAAAGAGGCTGGCGAGTGCCTAACTGACTACATCTGCCCCCCTCAACCCCCGGCAACAAGTGAAAGGGAGCAGGTGGGCAGAGCAGACACAGGAGGCCCCTTTCCTCTGCCATGAACTGGATGCCCTGGGAGCTGTGATGACATTGGGAGAGGAAGGAAGGGTTTGAAATCCTGAGTGGCACTGTGTCAAGTTATTTCAGCCCCCTTCCCTCACACAGGCACGGGATGGCTACCAATTGCGAGGCAGCAGGGGGTGAAGATTCTGACATCTAAAGTTCCAACAGTGAATAGGGAGGCTGAAGTAACAGCCCGGCAACCCAGAACCCATTACAAGAGGGAGTCCCCCCCAAAGAGACATGCTAAAACTGAGAATACTTTATCAACTTTTTTTTTGGAGAGGGTATTGGTTTGTTTGATTATCTCTTTTGGTTTCTTTGTTTGTTGGTTGGTTTTTCTTTTTTTGTATTTATTTATTTTTCTTCTTTCTCCCTTTTAAAAAATGTCTTTTTTTCTCTTTCTCCTCCTCTTTCTCTTTTCTCTCTTCTCCCTCTTATACCCTGTCCTAGACTCAGGGACTATGCAAGCATACTGTAAGTTTATATTGAGCACAGACAGAGAGCAAGTCCCAGCTGACCCATTCACCAGACAGCAAACATTATGACCTGACAATAGGTCCAGAAACCTTGCAGACACCCCAACCCCCTAGTCAGTGCTTGAAATTGTAAAGAGATAGCACAACACCCCACTCCCAACCCCACTTCATAATTGAACAAACCCGGAACCCTGGCTCAAGGAAGGACAAAAGGTAGAGCAAATTTCAGAAGTGTCTGCTTCTCCACTTTCCACTGAGCAACAGATTTAAAGAGAAAGGTAAGAGAACTGCTACAAATAAAGAAAATCCAATGAAAAACTGCTGGTTACCATCAGAGTTCCATCAAAGAGTCAGTGCTAGACAGAACAGCTACTGGAGCACAAACAATGGCTATCTCTCAGAACAATAGTACCCAGTATGTACTTATGGAGATCAGAGAATCATTGGATAGAATGAATAAAAATTAAGAAATGCAAGGGTTAGCCGGGCTCAGTGGCTCAGCCTGTAATCCCACGCCTTGGGAGGCTGAGGTGAGTGGATTGCCTGAGCCCGCGGGTTCGAGACCCGCCTGGGCAACTTGGCGAGACCTCATCTCTACAGTAAACCAAAAAAATTAGCTGGGCGTGGTAGCGTCCACCTGTAGTTCCGGCTACTTGGAAGGCTGAGGCGGAAGGATCGCTGAAGCCCAGCAGGTCGAGGCTGCGGTGGCCGGGAGCGGCCACTGCACTCCAGTCTGGGAGAGAGTGAGACTCCAACTCAAAAAAAAAAAAAAAAAAAAGAAGAAATATATAGTTAATGACATGTAACTAATTTATGATACAAGTTCTGAAAGTAAATTAAAAGGTAGCTTCATTAACCTATAATGAGTATCTAAAAATAAAATACAAACAATAAATTATAATATGTATTTATTTCATGTACTTAGGAAACATTTCTGTCTAAAATTGCAAACCATAAAGAGAATCCTTCTCTTACCACTTTATTTAACATTACATTAAAGTTTTTATCCAGTACAGTAAGACTTGATGGATTCACAGATTATATGATTATTTGTGTAGAAACCATAAAGGCTCTGAAGATTCTTACATGGTTAGCAAGTTTCCCTGGAATACGATCGACATAGTACATTGGAGGCACATACAGAGTTGCATACATATATAGATCAATATTTAGATGTTGGCATCAAACAGAAAACTAAAAAATAAAAATTGTTTTGTATACAAGTAATACAACAAAAGAATAATATGCCTAGAGATAAATTTAACAAATTAAGCATAAGCCCATTTTGTAGAGAATTATAAAAGATACAAAAGACATTAAAGGAAAACATAAATGTGGAAAGCCATACCATGTTCAAGAATAGGATGATGCAAAATGATAAAAAAGTCATTATTTCCAAATTAATATACTATATTGATTCAATCTTATTCCAGGTGGTTGTTTTAGGCTGTACATAAGGTGGGAGGTGGGATTGGCAGTAGTGGAAAACTGCCTGGGGAAAGGGGGGGGGTCACACTTCATCAACAAAGGTACCTGCACATTGAATATTTGTATACCTAACCCTAAATTGTACCCCACAATTTAAAATAAAAAATTTAAAGGTGGTAAAAAAAAATAATAAAAAGCTAGTCTTTGTACCTTCTCAATAAGGCAAAATAGCTATTAAGTATCTCAGTAGTGACTTCAGGACAAGTCACAAAAAAAAGTGTGATCAATTTCATCTTAAAAACTAATATTGCAAATGAAAGAAAAGGGGATTGCATCTATATGATATGTCCCATTCACTGTGGATGAAAGCCTAAGAATGTCTTTAATTCCTCGCTGAACAATAATGACAGCCTGCCACTGTGTGGTTCTCAGAAGATAGGTACATATAGCACAGGGATACAGAGACAAAAATCTATCCAATTTTATGGATTGAAGCTTTACATCAGACAAACGTTTGACATGTGCAAAAGTATCAGATACCATTTCACTTCTCTTTTCTTTCTGAAATAATTATTATAAGTAACATAATGATATTCTGCCCCAAATATACCATACATAATAAGAACATTTTACTATGTATTCAAAATACCATTATCACATGTAACAAAATTAACATTAATTAATGCTATTATTATGAATGATTATAATACCAGTCCTTGTTGGAATTAACCCAATTGCCCATTATGCATTGCATTTCCCCTTCATTGTCTTAACTTTTTTAGGCCACAGAGCCTTATGCTTCTCTCATTTCCTCTCTTCAGAAATATCACATGAAGGGCATTTCCTAAACCCCCAAAGTTGACTTGTTACATAATTGCTTAACTTCTCTGCAACTCAATCAGCAATTTCAATCTGGTCTGATCTTGGAATAAGGGAGAAAATAATCACTAGTTTATAAAATTCATGAAGAGGGAATGTCTTAGGCATTTTTGTTTTCATTTCTAACCTATATAAGATGTTCAGAAAATGCTAAATCTAATTACACTAATGTAAGTTGTATGATTTGTTAGTTGTAAAACAGAGTGTTATAAATTGATCATTTCTTGTATTTCTTTGTATTCTGTATGGCATATGTTCACATGCCTGTTAATTAATTGATAATGCTTACATAAAATTACTATTTTTGAATTATTTAATACATTTAGTCAAATGTGAAGAAGGTACTTTAGAAAAATCACAAGTTTTCAGGTCTATATTTTGTATTAATTCTCCCACTCCTCCCATTTTCCTATTATCTCTTATTACTGGTGTTAAACTTCTTCACCGCATGAAATGATACATAACCTTTAGTGTCTTCTACCCTTGATGCACATGCTATTTAAAAATCTAGAGAGCAGTTGGAAATGGAATCGTTTATATCAAGTATAAACATTGATACGATCTTTAGCTTAATTAAAACCATAGGAACCAATGTGGAAAAAAAAAGTCAATTTCTAAGCAGGTATTTGGAAAGTCTAGCCTGAGATATCTGCTTGATTAGACACCCTGGAGGCAGCAT
Organism: Tarsius wallacei; assembly: GCA_963574415.1. NCBI lineage: Eukaryota > Metazoa > Chordata > Mammalia > Primates > Tarsiidae > Tarsius > Tarsius wallacei. The sequence continues at coordinate 12,363 of CAUYQG010182419.1, forward strand.
ATTTCTTTCTATAGCTATACTCTTAGAAGCTAATTCTTTTGTGTTAGTCATATATACTGCTATCACATACCTCAGGCTATGACTTTTACTTTTTAATGGAAAAAAATATTTAACTAAATTAACATAATCAGAATAAAAAAGCTTTAAATCATATATGAAGAATTTCTCTTGTGTATTTCTAGTATTTGGATAGTATGAGTCTGTTAGTATAGATTGATTTCCTTTGTATCTTTACTTTCCTAAATCAGAGAATTTGCATTTCTTTGATGATTCGTGAGGCTAAGCATTTTTTCATCTGTTGACTGCTCATATGTCTTCTTTTGAGAAGTGTCTATTCATATATTTTACCCACTTTTTATTTTAAAGATGGGTACAATTCAGGGTTGGGCATACAAATGGTCATTGTACAGGTAAAGTTTGGGCTTCACCTTGGTCCCCACTTCCCCTGGTTTGAGATCAGGTACCCTTACTGATGTAGTGTGCCCCCCTCCCCTGACATTTTCCCACTACTGCCAGTCCCTTTCTTATAGTATTATGATAATTGTTCAGGGTCTACTTATGAGTGAGAACATGTGGCCCTCAGTTCTTTGTTTCTGTGATAGATCACTGAGTATTATAGGCTCTAAATCCATCCAGGTTGCTGCGAGGATAATTTTATCCTACTTTTTAATAAGGCTATTTGGTTTTTCTTTTTTTGGCACATTTGAGTTCCTTGTAGATTCTAGATGTTAGGACTTTGTCAGATACACAGTTGGCAAATATTTTTTTCTCATTCTGTGGACTGTCTCCCTGCTCTCTTGATGGTTTCTTTTGCTTTGCAGAAGCTTGTTAGTTTGACAAGGTCCCACTTGTCTGTCTTCTCTCTTATGGCATGGGTACTTGGGGTTTTGATCAGAAATTGGTTGCCAGTTCCAATTTTCCTCAAGATATCTCCTGCATTTTCTAAAGTTCTTGCCGGAGTCCAGCTCCAGGAGAGAGTCAGGGCTTGAGACGGGAGAATCGGGAACGGCAAAATAGAAAAAACGACAGGAATCACATTCCTGGGGAAAGCTCAAGACTCTGCCAATTTTTATTTAATTTTCACAAGCTTATATAGTTTTTCTACCTAGCCCTGCACCCACAAATGTATGTTATGTTGCTAACCAAATGCCCACGTACATCCCTTTTCCACTCACAATAAAGTTGACCTTTAACAATTACTATCCGGTTTCCTTCCTGCCAACTCCGTGCCATTCATGTTTTTTTAATCAATGGGCAAGAACTAGACAGCAGTTACTATTTCAACTGCAGATGGTATTTTTCTTAAATTAAACATTTGTGAACATCCTGGTTTTCTTCCTAACTTTCTTATAACTATTTATTATTATAGGCCTATAATATCCTTACCCTACTAAACCTTAACTCTAAGTCTTATTTAATTTACTTACTACTATATTTATTTCTACTAACCTTATTTCTATCCTTATATCCCTATATTTTCTTAACTATCACTAATACTATTATATAT
>CAUYQG010182420.1:0-12792 GCA_963574415.1 Tarsius wallacei
TGGAGTACCCTTCCCACGGGGCCCTTTGTGGGGCCAGCTCCTCACAGCAGGGTAGACTTGGGGCTGTGGGAGTCTGACGTGAAGCCTCAAGGTGCTGGGCTGAAGGCAGGTGCTCCAAGCTTCTTCTGACCCGGACACAGAAGTCATGTGGTGTCACTCTTCCGGGTGGTGTTGGTTGAGGCAGACACAAACCTATCCAGAATCGAGAGCAAGAGTGTAGGTCCCATCTCTCGATGGGCATCACGCTAAGGAATGTGCAGACACGTGTGAGGCTGCCTCTGTGTGAACCAGACGCTGTGTAGCTTCTAGGGTTCCTGGTAGCCCTCCCTGCCCAAATGCCACAACCAGATGCCTGACACTGTGTGACATCTAGGGTCCTCGGCAGGGGGGTTATGCTGGAGCCTGGGTGGGGGAAGGCAGAGCACACATTAGTGTGGGGTTTAATGGGTCTGAGATGGGTTCTGAGGCTAGCTGGACCTGGAGCCAGGCCACACATCCAGGTCCAGCCACACCAAAGACCAGTTGTAGCAGTCAGTTATGTAATGATTCTGAATAACAAGTGCCCCAAGCTCTGTGTCTTAGGACAGGCATTTACCCTCAGCCTCGGGCCCTAGCTGGGAAGCTCTGGGGGATATGGTCAGGTCTGCTTGGCCAATCCTCCCTGGGCGAGTCCTCAGGGTAGACTGTGGGTGTTCCCTGAGCTGCCTCTGAAGCCTTGGCTTAGAACTCACACTTCCACACCTGCCACGTTCCACTGGCCAGCTCAGGGCACCTGGAGAGTTTCTGTTGGTGAGGTGGGAAGGGTACTCCACTCACAGAGGAGGGAGTGAAAATGTGATGGACAGAATCTATTCTGCCCACCAGCTGTTTTGCCTGGGACGGTTGCTTACCCTGTCTGTGCCTCTGTTTCCTCATGTGTGAAGCGGGGATACTAACTAGCAGCATGGAATTGACCCCTGCATTGGGCTTGGAACAAAAGCCATATCTCATGTTTTCTGTGGTCAGGAAGTCAGACAGGGCAAAGCGAGGACGGTCTGTCTTTGTGCCGTGGCGTCTGGGGCCTCTGTTGGGAGACTTGAAGGCTTGGGGAAGGGGGAGGCACAAGGGGCTGAGTCCTGAGAAGCCCCACTCACACACATGGCTGGCATTGTGCTGGCCTAGCTGGGCTTTCGCTGGAACACCTGCGTGTGGCTTCTCCTAAGGCCTGGGCTTCCTTGTGACAGGGTGGCTGAGTTCCCAGTGTGAATGTCCCCAGAGAGAGAGAGTGGGACAGAGAGGCAGGAGGATGCCATATTGCCTCTTAGGATGTAGCTTTGGAAGACACACAGCGTCCCTTGTGCTGTGTTCTACTGTTGGGTTGCTCCAGGCAGTTCCCTGTTGGTGTCAAGTTGTGAGGTGGGCTCCCAGGTGTACTCTGTTGGTGTGACCACCTTGGAAGGTACGATCTGCTGCAATAATGCTACCTTCTTCATAGGGTCATTGTGAGGAGTCAATTGATGATCCTCATAATAACTTAAGTCAGTGCCTGACATGCTGTAAGGATCTAATAAATGTTTGCTATTATTATTATTAGAGAGTGCTGGAAGGAATGATTCTTGGTACTGTCAGAGCCTATTAAGGGAGAACTTATGTAATATTGGGGAGGAATGGTAAAGGAAGATGTCCTTAAGGAAGTGACGTTTCAGCAGAGATCAGGTGTCAGGGGAAAGAGTTCCAGGCAGACAGCACAGCATGTATGTAGGCCGTGAGGCTGGTGGTGCATGTCTCTGTGTGTGTGTGTGTGTGTGTGTGTGTGTATGTGTGTGTTATAGAATGAACTGAACAGAAATCTGTGTTTTATCTGGGGAGGGACGCTAGAGCAGGTTTCTGCGGTGGAAGGCCCCGAAGGGGGCCAGCCAGCCTCATGGGGGAGCAGCTCATGAGGTCCCCATGGACCTGCTCCCAGCCGGCTAAGGGGCTGTGGTAGAGGCTATGGTCAAGAGAGGCTATGGCCAAGAGAGCCCTCTTACCTGAGGATCCTGTGGCAACTACCAGCCCTGAACGCCCTAGGCTGAGACCAAGGAGTGGGGTCCCCTGCCCCCTAACCTAACAGGCCCTAGCTCACCCACACGTCTTCCTCTGGGGTGACCCCTGCCATGCCACCTTAACCATGGTCAGTCCCTGCTTTGGGGCTCTGGGTTGGACAGTGAGTGGGAAGACTCCATCTCTGGAGGCTGAAGGAGGCCTGGCCTCCTCCCAGACACCCAGACCTTTACCTGCTCCTACCCCCAGTGAGTGGCCTGTCTAGCTCTGTGGACAGCTCCTGGGGGCTGGGACACAGCAGCTCAGCCCCCCGTGGGTGGAAGTGAGTGACACAGAGCTGCCTCCTGCCGGTCCCTCCTGCCACTGCTCAATTCAGTGGAAGAGAAGGCTACTCCTTGGCCCGCCTGGAGAGACAGCAGGGGAAGTTGTAATAGCAGCCTGACCCACCACACTGACCCCTCCCTGGCCATGCCCAGGCTTGGCATGCTGTAATTAAAGACTAAGAGCTTCTCAGAGGAGAAGGAGGCCCTGCTCAACTGTCTGCCTCCCGCTGGTGACCAGAGCTGGGTTGGCACAGCCACCACATGGTGACCAGCTGACCCCCGAGGAGGCATGGGGTCCGCGCCTTTGCAGTGGATGGGGGGTGCGGGAGCACTCAGGGCTGGCTTGGGCCATGGTTGTTCTCTGATCCACTGACTGCAGACAGCAAAGCTTGAGCCCTGGAGTTGCCCTTTCCTGAAAACCCTCCTCCCTGTGGATAATCCCTGCTTGTGAGCCACATCCTCTGGTGTCTGGGCAGTTGTGCAGCTGTGCCAGGAGACTGGCCAAATTGACGCCTGAAGCCAGTGCTGGTGGGCAGTGGCGGTGGGTCCTTCATCCTAAAGCCGGTGTCTATCCATGGGGGCAGCATGGCATGGAGGTTAGGAGAACAGACTTGGAGTCTCCACCTGGCTGCATGTCCCTAACTGTGTGACCTTGGGCAAGTTGCTCAGCCTCCCTCAGTGTGGGTCCTCATGTCCACGCCGGATATCCCAGGAGCCTCTGGAGGACTGAGTGAGCGAGCACAGTGCCAGGTGGAGTCAGCCCTGCCCATGCTCCTCCAGTGTCCTCAGCCCGCCTATGTGGCCCCGGGTTGGCTGCTGGTCCCACACAGGTGCATGTGGACTGCTTACCTCCTCCAGTACCTGCATCTCTCCACTCCTCTGTCGAAGGCCCTCTTGTGCCAGAGGGATTTAGCAGTGCTGGGCCAAAGAAGACTAGTTGACAAACGCTCTAGCCTCCCCATCAGGCAGCCCTGTGGTGGGCAACTTTGTAAAAATGCTGTTGATATTGATTTATTTTGCACAGTTCTCTTTCATTGTGTAAAATACACACAACATTCTTTGTCTTAACCTTTGTGAGGGGTACAGTTCAACAGTGTCAAGTGCATTGATATTGCTGCATAACCAAGCTCCAGAACTTTCTTATCTTGCAAACTGGAAACTCTGTCCCCTTTAAACCACTCCCCATTCAGCCCTCTCCCACCCCTGGCAGCCACCCCTTCGCCTCATGTCCTTGTGAATCTGACTACTCAAGGTACCTCATACAAATGGAACCATATAGCGTCTGTCCTTTTGTGTCGGACTTATTTCACTCAGCATAATGTCCTCCAAGTTCATTTATGTTGTAGCATGTGTTGGGATTTCCTTCCTTTTTAATGATGAATCCCATTGTACACATAACCACATTTTAAAAAATCTATTCATTCATCCATGAACATTTAGATTGCTTCTATCTTTTGGCTACTGTGAGAAATACTGCTATGTAAACTGAGGCTTTTGTACTGTGTGCACGTGCATATTTGAGTCCCTTTTAATTATATACTCAGAAATGGAATTTCTGGAGCATATGATGATTCCGTTTTTAATTTGGGGGGGGGAACCACTGTATAACTTTTTCCACCGTGGTTGCAACATTTTACAGTCTTACCAGCAGGGCAAAAGGTTATAGCCAGAAGTGATTGAGCTGGGGCTGAGTCCAGGGCTGGGACCTGTCCTTGCCCTGTTCCAGGACCCACAGGGCACTCACGAAGGCTGCTTAGAGCCAGGCCCTGTGCTGGCTTCTGGCACACCAGGAGCTGGACCTTGTGCCGGCCTGCAAGGCACCTCTACATCTGCCTGAGGGGGCCCATCTTGCTCAGCAGGGGACACGGATGGCCAACCTAACCCAGGACACCACACCTGCCCTCTCTGCAATGAAGCAGGGTCTATGGAAGGCTTGGAGGCCTTAGAAGGCATGCTCTCTATTGTGACCATCAGCAGCGGAAGCCGGCATTCCCCACCCAAACACACTGTCGTTCCTGCCTTCTTTGCCACTCCCTGTTCCACTCTGCCGCTGGCACCCAGCTCTGGTCTGAACTCGAGGTGCTCCCTGAGCGACTCTCGAGAAACATAGCTGCTGTGGTCTCTTGTCTCCCTAGTGCAGACTTCTTCTCTGCTAGCTGGACGGGCTGATGGTGGCTCTGTCTTCTTGTCACAGCTGACAACCCCAGACGGACTTGGTGCACACACTTCTACGGGTCTGTGAGGAGTCTCAAGCGGGGCGTGTGTGAAGGGGGAATCCCTGGCCAGCTGGTGGTTGTGGGAGGGCTCCCAGGGGAGCCAACAATATGATTGACCTGCACATGCAAACAGAAGATGAGTGCTCTAGGCATGGGACACAATGCGTGCCAAGACACAGACCAGTGCCCCTGGGACAGGTCGAACAGTCCTGCAAGACTGGATTTTGGGCAAGGGGTGAGCACTAAGCCGTCAAGCTGCTCCTAAGACCTGTGGCAGCAGCTGCGAGGTGGGCTTTTCCACTTCCTCAGGTTCAGCCAGCAAGGACGCAACAAGCCCAGATGATGCAGTTTGTCACTTACACAGACGGCACAGACAAGGCTGGTGTCAGCCCCTGCAACCCCAGACCTCCAACACGACAATAAGCCCATGGCAGATGAGATAGCACAGTGGTGGGTCCTTAAGTACAGGCAAACAGCCATATCTTCTGCTGCTGCACTGGTGGAGGGGGCACAGAAAAGTCCCAGGCCCGGCCAGAACCGCAAGAAGGACGAGAAGTGACCTTTTGACAGCTCCTCACAGTGCCACCCATCCTCCCACATTCTCAGGGAATTCCGTCAGGGTGAGGGTCAGGTTGAGGCGAAGCCTCACCTGCACACCCTGGGTGGAGACCTGCAGGTGGGCCGTGGCCTCCCCATGGCCCTAGTGCTCCTAGCACCTGGGCAGTGTGTCTAGGTGAAGGCTGCATTGGAGACCCTGGCTACTCGGAGGCTGCGTCTTATTGAGGAGGTGTGAGCCATGTGCCCGAAGCCCTGGGATGCTGGCTCAGGTGTGGCTGCCTTCGCCTGCTCAAGGCATGGCACTAGCAGTCCAGACTCCCGACAAGGACGGGGTGAGAAGTGCAACACAAGTTGCAATCAGGCAGGGTGCACTCACTACGGGGACAGGACATCTAACCGGACCATCCTTTTAAACCACTATCCCTCACCCCAGGGGTCTCCCCTTGACTCAGGGCGACTTTCCCTAGTTCATTCCTTTCCTTATGTTTGTTCATCATTTGAGACATCAAAGAGGAAAAGAGGCAACTTGGTGTATCCGATGCTGTGTGACAAACTACCTGCACACTTGTGTCTTAAAACAACAGTTTCAGGGGTCAGGAATTGGGGCAGGTACAGTTGAGGAGTTCTTCTGGTCCACGTGGCCTAGACAGAGGTTCGTAGCGGTATGCAGTTGATGGCTGAGCTGGTCGGGTGGGCCACGGCGAGTTCCCTCCTGAGTGTGGTACCTGAGCATGAATGGCGGGTGCTGACGAAAAGATGCCAAACTCTGTGAGACATTTTAAGATACTTTATTCGGAGCCAACTTGAGGATCTAGACCCATGGCATACGTCCCTAGGAGGTTCTGAGAATGTGGGCCCGCTGTGGTTGGGTGGTAGTTTGGTTATATATATTTTAAGAAGGCAGAAGTTACAAAACCGCAAGTCAATCTGCGTGAGGTTTTCATTGGTTCGGCCCAGGAAGGAGGGACATTTCCAAGGGAGGGCTTGTAGGTTATAGGTGGATTTGGAATTTCTTGGCTAAAAATTTGTGGTTCCTTGGCAACTCCCTTGGGTCCCCTCCCACTGTAGGAGCTTTTCTGTCCTCTCAACACACCTTGCTTTAAAATAAATAAATAAATAAATAAATAAATAAATAAAAATTTGTAGTTCCTATCTCAGGGATTTTGGGAATCAGTAGAGGACAAGGTGCCTGAAGTCTGGGAAGAGATGGCTTTGCAGGATCATAAAATACTTTGATCCCCTTCTTTGTTTGTTGTGTAGTGTTATGCCAAGCCAGGTTGAAACACAAACTTCCGCCTATAGGGACATAGGGTAATAAGTCTGGTGAGGCGTGACTCCCCAAGCCTCTTGGTTAGGAATTTGGATAAGAGGGGAAAAAAAGGTCAGATTTAGTCCTCACTGGAAAGCTGGCCTCACCTACCTCTGTAGAGTCTCCATGTGGCTTGCCTGTGTGACTTGATTTCCTGACAGCCTGGCTCCCCAGGGCGGTCGACTCCCGGCCATGCAGAGGCTGGGCTCAGCGCCGGCCTCCTCTGTTGGTCCCGCAGGCCATGGGGCCAGCCCAGACTCAGCGGGTGGAGTCAGACTCCACCTCTAGTGGCAGGAGGAGCAAAGACTGAGCCACAAAAAGAATCACCCACACATCATCAGACCTTCCTTATGTAAGATTGCGGCATATTTCCTTCAACTCTTTTTTTAAAAGCCATACTGCAATCATATGTTTTGTTTTTTTTTTTGAGTCGGAGTCTGTCGCCCAGGCTGGAGGGCAGTGACACGCTCACGGCCACCACAGCCTCGACCTGCTGGGCTCAAGTGATCCTTCCGCCTCAGCTGTCCGAGTACCCGGAACTATAGGCATGTGCCACCACGCCTGACTACTTTTTTGATTTATTGTGGAGATGAGGTCTCGCTAAGTTGCCCAGGCTGGTCTCGAACCAGTGGGCTCAGGCAATCCTCTCACCTCAGCCTCCCACAGTGCTGGGATTACAGGCTTGAGCCACTGTGCCCAGGCTTATTTTTTCTTTTTTAGAGAGGAACTCTTGCTGTGTTGCCTAGCCTAGTCTTGAAGTCCTATTGATGCTGGGTGGGATGCAGAGCAAAACTCTTGGATTCTTTGGCTCATTTCTCTTTTCCTTTCTTTCTTTCTTTCTTTTTTTTTGAGTTGGAGTCTTACTCCGTTGCCCAGGCTAGAGTGCAGTGGCACGCTCATGACCACCCCAGCGTCGACCTGCTGGGCTCCAGCAATCCTTCCGTCTCAGCCTTCCAAGTAGCTGGAACTACAGATGCATGATACCACACCCAGTTAATGTTTTGTTTCTTTAAGTTAGCATTCCATTCTGAGCATTCTCCTAGGTCACTAAAGCTCCTTCCTGAGTCCCATGTCTGATCCTTGTCAGCACGCACCATAATATGTGTAATGTCTCCAACATCAGGACATTTAGGCTTCTCTGATAAGGGAGATGACAATGCAGTAGACATTTTCCCATGTCAGTCTTTGCTTGGCCTTCTTTTCCTCCAATGCAACCCTGCGCAGTCTCACCCGCTGCTGTTCCCATGGCCCTCCCCAAGGGTCTGACCCAGCCTCACCAGCCTGGTGCCCTTCTCCTGTGATTTTGTCTCCTTGAGCTGTTCCCCATACACATCTTTGGCTGGGTCACTGTGCTAGGACCCTCTTTCCTTGGTGCTTTCTGAATGCTCCTCTTTCTCAAGGGTGGCCCGAGGCATCCCATGAAGCTCACGGTGGCATCTTCACCTCAGGCTGTGTCCCACAGCCTCTCTTTTACGGAGTTGGATTTCTCCTCGGGCAACTAATGGTGAATGAATGATATCCAATGACTAGTGATAGCGGACATGCACTGTTTCAAGACTTCATGGCCACTGTGAGTGACAGGTGTCCACTACCATGGCAATACTCTTTCTTATTGCTGACGATGTTTAGAGGCAGCAAGGATGGCAAGTGGGGCACAGAGAAGAGGAGTCATTTGCCCAAGGTCACACCGTTCCTGAGAGGCCAAGGGCAATGCACCCGTAAACCCAAAGCTCTGGCTGGAGCTTGGGGTATGAGTATGGCCGCAGACCAACTGCAGAGCCTGAGCCACCGAAGCACAGGGGGCAACTTGGGGAGAAGACACTGCGAGCTCTGCCTTGGCTACTCTGACCCCGTACTCAGCCTGCCGTCCCAGCCAGTCCAGCAGGAGGAGAAGGCCTCTTTTGCCAGTGGTCCCAAATCTGACCTCTGCTTCTTTCGGTAAGTGAAGGTTTCTTGAAGCCACAGTCACACCTGTTGGCTTATGCATCTTTTTATGACTGGGGTCACACTCTGACAGTAGAGTTGAGCCTTTGTGACAGAGACCGTAGAGGCCACGAGTCAAAAATACTTACTATTTGGTCCTTTGCAAGCCAAGCTTTCTAACCACTGGTCTATGCCAAAGGACCAGACCCACCGTTAAAGCCTTGGCTCTTGAAAGTATTTTACCTTCCAGAGTCCTCTAGGACCATGTAAATCTCCCTGCAGGGAGGGCAGCATCAGGGTGGTCTCCCTTCTGTGTTTTCTTTCTTTTCAGATGTTTTCTCACTGTGACTCAATGGTCCTGATGGATCGTTGAGGGCAGGGCACAGTAGCTGTAGATGGGTTGGGATCAGCTTCTGGAATAGCTGTATTTTTGGGGGGACTGTTTGGATTGTAAGTGACAGATTCCCAACTCAAACAAGCTCTAACAAAAATGGAAATTTATTGGCTTATGTAACTAAAAGTCCGGGACGATTTTTGGCTTCAGGCATGGCTGAATCCAGGTGCTTAAAAGATGTCTCTCCGCCTCTTGGCTCTGGTTTTCAACCTCAGGCAGGCTTTGCCATACGGTAGCCAAGAATGCCACTGCTGGCCACAGACTGACAGCCTTCCACTAGGAAGAACATGTTTTTATCTTCAGTGGCTGCTGTAAAAGTCCTGAGGAAGCCTCCTGGGGGCTAAGTATTGAAACACTCCATTGGTCATTGTGATCAGGGGTATGGAAGAGTCTAGTTGTCCAGGCTTGGGTCAGGGGCTGAGGCTGGGCCAGTTCCACCCGGCATGGACACTGGGAGTAAGGGTGGGCATGTTCCCCACAGGAAACCCTTCCCTTAGAAGCGGGGCAGAACACGGCTGGCACACAGAGCAAGCGTCCACTGCAGCCACCTCGCCGCCGCACGTTGGCCAGGCACTGCCCTCCCTGTGCCGCTCTGCCGGAGCCCTTGCCTTGCCTTGAGGCGTGCCGGGCTGTGGTCCTGAACTCAGTCACCTGTCTTCCTGCTGCATCCTCCTCTCTGGCCTCGAAGCCTTGTGCCTGTTGCAGAGCTCCTGCAGCTGCTGTGGGCTCTGGGAACTCTGAGGAGACCAAGGGCAGTGGAGGAGGCCAGAGCTGGCGAGACTCAGCTGGAGGAGGGATGAGCAGGTGCAGGGCTGGCACTACCTGGCAGGAGGGGTGAATGCAGGGTCACAGGCATGTTCTAGCCTGTTCCTGTCATTTTATGGACAGGAAGCTGAGGGCCAGAGAGGTGGCAGAGCCAGGACCTTAGCTGGTAGCTGAGGGTCACGGGGAGACCGGCAAAGTCTGTGGAAGGGGCCTGTGGGGACCCTGAAGGGAGCTCAGGGTCGGCTCCAGAAGGTGGGATTTGGGGCCATTGAGGAGGCTCCGTGTGGGACTCTGAGGTCGGAGATTCTGAGTTACCCAGACACCTTGAGGGGCTCCACTGTGCCGAGGAAGACAGAGAACTAAGCAGGCAAGTGCGAGGGCTTTCTGGGGAAGGTGATCCTGAGAAGAGTGTTGAAAGACGAGGCTAAAGGATCGCCGGAACCCAGCAGGTCGAGGCTGCGGGGGCCGGGAGCGTGCCACTGCACTCCAGCCTGGGTGACAGAGTGAGACTCCAACTCAAAAAAAAAGAAAAGAAAGACATCCTGGGGGTAGGACAGGCTGAGCGAGTGCCCTTGCAGCCCATAGGATCACTATGGGGCCCTAAGGGGTGGCATGGGAGTGGGGTGTCCAAGGAGACTCCAGCCTCCCAGGGTCAGACCTCGGGCCAGTTTGGGACGAGGAAGGTGACCTGTCACTGTGACTCCCACCGGCCAGGGGCCCAGGGTGCCCCTGTCGCCGAGGCCCCCATGAGGCTGCCTTGCCGCCCTCCACCGCAGCACACCCACAGAGGAAGGGCATGGACAGTTTTAATAATCCGAGTGAATTAGGAACAGTTTTGCACTGGGAATTCTTTTCCAATCTGCACACTCTCTAGAGATAATTGGAGGCCCCTGGTGTGTCGGAACCCAGGGCGAGGAAATCCTGGGGCGGGGTGGAGAACGGCTGACACAGGAGCCATCTGCTCTGCTCTGCGCAGGCTCTCCAGCCGGCACTTTTTAAACGCGCTACCTAATCGTTTCCCCCAAAGTCACTGCCATTCCTAGGGGTGTTTTGAGATGGATGGCTTACCAGGAACCAGCCAGGCTGTTCCTGTCATTTTATGGACAGGAAGCTGAGGGCCAGAGAGGGGAAGCGACTTGCTCAGAGTCCGGCACTGGGGGAGCAGGAAGGAAGAGGGTGGCCTTTGCCGCCGAGGAGAACAAGGGACCCACGCTGGGAGTGGGGGCAGGGCAGGGCTGGTGAAGACTTTGTCTTCTTTGAAGGTCACTTTCACCAAATGCCACCTGGCCAAAAAACGAGCCTCTGACTCACGCCAGCCGCTCCTGCCCCAGACATGACTTCTCACCACCAAGGGATCCTCCTTCCTCAGACTTTGGCTTTCTGGTGAGTTTAAAGCCGGAAAATGAACTGATAAATTACACTGGGGATCAGTGGCGATCACACACACGCAGACACACACACAACACACATATACATACTGCTTAAAGTAGATGATGCTTAAATTCAGAACTTTCAACCTCCCCTCAAATGCCTACAGAGACTAGCAGGTAACACTGATGGGGGTTGTGGGCAGGGGGTGAGACTACAGGGAATGGAGGAGACTGTGCCAAACTCAAGCGCACCGCCAGTCTAACGGGGCAATAGCTGCTCATCTCTAGGCAACTGTTGCCATGCAGGAATGCCAGCCCAGGGAAGCTCAATCTTGGGATTTGGTGTCTTACTCAAATTTTTACAAAACACTAAGTGGGCCACGCAAAAATAAGTCTGCCAGCTGGATTTGTCCTGCAAGCTCCTTCATCTGAAAAAGGGACCTTGTGATGGTGATAAAAATACTGGTTGGTGCAGGAAGGAGAGGATAAACATTTTGCTATTTGTCGGTTATTTATTAAGCATGTACAGGCACTGGAAATACAGAGACAACAGCTCCATCGGGGAGGGTGAAGACACACTCACCTGCTATGGGCCTTCCTGGATCCTCTCGAGATGAGGGGAGTGGAGGGGTTGTGTGGATGGTGCCCAGGAATTCTGCCCCGCTGTGGTCACCCCTAGCTCAGAGCCTCAGCGCTGGATGAACCAGGACCAGCAGCCCCTGCAGCCCCGGTATATCTTTGGTCACACCCTCCTTGCATCCTTCACTCTGAAAACCTCAGTCGACTTGTGCTCTGGAGTAAGACGGAAGGAAATGCAAATCCCTGTGGAAACCGTGTGCCTGTTTCCGTGAAACCTGACTGGTGTGGCCACTGTCATCTCCTGTACTGTCTGCCTGTCATTCCTCTTTCTCTGAGGTGATGAAGGGTGTGGCCAGGTTTTCACACGATACTCCATGCTGGCCACGGTTGGTGCAGCCAGCAGGTGGCCAAGTCAGGCGGTCACAGGGACACCCTCGGGATTTTCCAACTGGAACTGAAGGGGAGTGGCAGAAACCATGAGCACACCTCTCACAGCAGGGAGGAAGCCTGCTCTGGGAGACGGAAACCCTACCAGGAGAGGCTCCCTGCCACCTCCGAGAGGTAGGGTGTGTCCTGGGGGTGGGCACAGGCTTGGCTCCCCGTTCCCACCACCCCTCTTTTATGAGATACCTTTCTAAGAACCATCCTTGTTTACTTTTTAAAATTTTAATTTGTTTTTAAATTTTTAAAAACATTAATAGCACACACACCACATTTACCGCCATCACCATTTTTAAGTGTACAGTTCGGTGGCATTAGGCACACTCACGTGGCTGTGCAGCCGTCACCATCTCCAGAACCCTTTTCGTCTTCCCAAACCGAAACTCTGCCCTTAAACACAAACTCCCCCCATTCTTCCTCCCCAGCCCGGGCACCCACTATTCTACTCTCCGTTTCTGTGAATGGGACTACTCCAAGGATCTCGTATAAGTGGGATCAGACAGTGTTTGTCCTTTCGAGACTGGCTCACTTCACCTAGCACAATGTTCTCAATCTAATCCCTTTTCCTGAGCAAGTTCAAGTGGGGATTTTGTCACTTACAAACAAAATGACACCGACTAATTCAATCACTATGGCTATTTAAAGAGCAAGGTAATTTAAACGGTAATATAGCACAATGTTGAAAGAAGTACAGACACCGTTGTTTAAGGTAAAAGCTTTTCTTTTCCCACTAAACTCAACTGGTTCAGCCACCGCCTGCTGGGAATGCTGACTTTTCTTTTGTCTTCTTCTGATATAGGTGATCTAAAGTCTCAGCTGCCATGCACAGTCTTTCTGCCCCCGCTGCTGTGCCCTCTTTGCCCTGGACGCACAGACATCAGCCACACCGGGG
>CAUYQG010182422.1:0-30846 GCA_963574415.1 Tarsius wallacei
ATTGACGTTATGTTCCCCCCCCACCCCCCCACGCCCCACCCCCCACCCCCCCCCCCGGGCAGCATCCTGCTACTGGCAATCCCTTTCTTCTAGTATGATGGTAAATGTTCAGGGTGCTTTTTTTCTTAACGGTATGTTCTAAGCATTTTTCCATATTATTACATTTATTATGGATTTTATGTAGTTATCAATCACTAGATTTTTGTCATTGGCAAGAGTACAGTTTTATCCATTATAGTCATAATTTGCTGATAAGGTAGCCTTTATCTAAAAAAGAACAAAAGACTGGTTGAGTAGCAAGAGAATAGGGTTCAGATTATGCAGTGCCCAGTGTTATTCTAATCTCACCTTTGAGAGATGGTGTGACCTCATAATGCCTCTGTTCACTTTTAAGTGGGAGAGCTTATTAAACTTGCTCTTTCAACGATTAGAGTAGCTCACGGCTGACCCTACCATTGTGTCATGCTGCTGAAAATCAACAGAAGCATGGTAGAAACACACTATATTAAGCTAATTAGTAAAAAAGACATACTTAGTCCTAAAGTTTGTTTTTGTTTTTGTTTTTGAGTTGGAGTTTAACTCTGTCGCCCAGGCTGGAGCACAGTGGCACACTCACGGCCACCCCAGCATTGACCTGCTGGGCTCAAGTGATCCTTCCACCTCAGGCTTCCAAGTAGCCGGAACTACAGGTGTGCACTACCATGCCCGGCTGATTTTTTTAAAAATTTATTGTAGAGATGAGGTCTCACCATGTTGCCCGGGTTGGTCTCAAACCCACGGGCTCAGGCAATCCACTCGCCTCGGCCTCCCAAAGTACTGGGATGACTGGCTGAGCCACTGAGTCAGGCTTCCTGAATTTTTTTCAGTGGAAATCATTTAACTAGTAGAAAATAATCCATTTACAATGCAATAGCATTGTCTTCTGAATCTGACTTTACTGTTTTGTGTAGAACTTATTGTTTTATCTATTTATTTCCAGGAATTACAAATATAAACTGCTCTGGCCACATCTGGGTAGAACCAGCCATAATTTTTAAGATGGGTATGAATATCTCCATATATTGCCAAGCAGCAATTAAGAACTGCCAACCAAGAACATTTTATTTTTATAAAAATGGCATCAAAGAAAGATTTCAGATCACAAGGGTTAATAAAACAACAGCTCGGCTTTCGTATAAAAACTTTCTGGAACCGCACGCCTCTGTGTACTGCACTGCTGAGTGTCCCAGGCGTTTTCAAGAGACACTGATATGTGGACAAGACATTTCTTCTGGATGTAAGTGTTGGGGCACATTCAAAATGCAAACAAAAGCTAATCTAATAATTAACAAGTGATTACCAGTCTTGTCTAAGAATAGAGGCTAATTGATCCAGTTCACTTCTTAGATTGCTTTAATACGGGGAATTGGAAACTCATCTCCAGGGCCAGGTTGGTGAACTATGTAAAGTACACAGGCTGGTGGGACTTGTGCAGAGAAGAAACATTGGTGGTCTGGTGGGGGCAGCCTCTGCTCAGATCCAGCCTTCACAGAGACCCAGGATGCCTAGATCTTTTGAGAAGACAGAAATACAAATTTTCATATGAACTCCCCAAATTCTGCCCTTACTATCTTCCTTTTGCTTATGCTTTTTGTTCGTTTGTTTTTCAGACTAATATCATCAACCTTGAAGCAGATCCCATTGAGAAATTTTGAGGCCAATATTTAGGGAGCGTTCAAAACTAGCATTGTGCTCCCACTGTACTCCCAGTTTTGTGACCTTGGGCAAGGTGCTTGACCCATCTAAGCCTCAGTTTCTTGCCCTTAAAGTGAGGCTAATTATACAGGCTGCATTAAGCACTGAACTTCAGTAATTAATTTGAAAGCATAGGATAAAGTTTAAAGTGCAACATCAAAGCCTAAATCCTTAAAAATGCATCCTTTTGATAAAACACGGGACGATTTGGATATAATCCCTTGCTCCTAACCCCGCTACTCCAGTGGTGAATTCCTGTGTCTGTGACAGTAATTATTAATTAAGAAAAAACTTAGTCAAGTTCATCTTAAAGATATATGCTAAATTCAATTTGTGGTCTTGGTATTCTGAAGGCGTTTAAGTTACTAAGCGATATGGACTGACTTGTGTAATTACATACTGAATTCTTGGTTCAACTATTATGAAGGGTAGGTCGATAAGTTTAACATTTTTTGAACCCCCAGATTCATTCTCTGGCACTTGGGCCCATTCTCACTGAAAAATAAAAGTTGGATCTTTGCCATATTCCCTTCCTTCATACTCTTGAGAATCAAATCCGAGCTCTTGCTTCTTCCTCACCTCTAGAACACAGCCGGAGCCAGACCAATGGCAGCACCAACTCCAGGCCCTATAGTGGCCTCCTGGAAAGCAGGAGCCTTCCTTGCTCAAGAATGAGGCCACTGTCCTACTTAACTCTGGGCAGCTGACTCTGCATGTTTTTCAAAAGAGGGAACTACAGGAAGTGGTAGAGGTGAGCTAAGGAGGGAAAGTCGTGAGTTTTGGAGCCAAAGAATAAAGTTGCCCTAAACTAACATGCTAAACTTGCCCTATATTGTGGAAAGTCAACCACAGGAAGACATCTTATGTGAAATCCTAACTGTCCACATCCTCAGGAAACACAACCAAACCTCGATGCTTAAATACTTTACTATTTATCTGTACACACACACACACACACACACACACATACACACACACACAATTTATATACTTAGAAAAGGAGAAAAGACTTTATTTCTTGTAAGCGTCGCCTCTGGCCAAGACCAGAGACAAACACTTAGAAGGAGGAGGGGCCGGGGTAGGAGACTGATGGCAAACGTGCTGGCTAAACATGCATATTCAACAGGTTATAGGAGGAGCTGCGGATAGCCATGAAGGTAGTACTGACACATGCATGTTGAAGAAACATACATGTAACCTACAACTCCTGTTGACTTTGGGTGGAGACTTAATGTGTGCGTGCATTACAGTTAAGTCCTACAGGTCAAAAGGTCTCTTCGGGACTCGAAGGTGCAGAATCTCTGTAAACCCCTCACTCAGAACCAGTCTGTGGTTGGTGGTCTTCCTGTCTGGAGAAAGTTACTGAAATCAGTTTCATGCCCAGTCAAAGCTGTAATGACGACTGGTGGAACCAGGTTCAGTTAGAGTCTGTGAGCCGGATGAGTTGCAATTGCTTTAATGCTGCTTATCCGGAGGCCAGAGCTTGTTCAGCTGTTTGAGAAGAAGAAAACCCTCATGGCAGTTAGAACACGGTGTTTTAAGTGTAGGGGTGTGTGGCTCAACCCTTGCCTTCGGTGGGTTTATAATTTTGTGTCGTATTGCCACAAAGAGTCTGTTCTGTCATAAGATCTCTGTTTTCACAATCATTCTGGTCAGTTGTTATGTCTAAACTATGAAAGGAAAGGGGTGCAATGAGGTACGTCTGACTTCCCGTCTGTCATGGTTGGGAAGTACATTTTTAAGGGTTTTTGGCGGGGAGGGCCCTTGGCCACAGGGGGTTCATTCAGCTGGTGGGGGCTCAGCATTTGATTTGTGGATGACATAGCCTTTGGGGATGGAAGCGAGGGTGGAGAGAATATACTATTTCTTTGGAGAGCAAATAAGCAACTTCCACATTTATGGGAAAAGGACAGGTATTACTTTAAGCCTGAGAAGAAAGGAAGCAAAATACATATTGCCTCTGGCCCTGGCACAGTGGTTCACTATAATCCCAACACTTTGGGAGGCCAAGGGGAGGGGATTGCTTGAGCCCAGGAGTTCAAGACCAGCCTGGGTGACATAGTGAGGTCAAAAAGAAAAAAAAAAAGCCTCTGTTAAAATACAAAATTTCAACCAATTTAGTTTTTAGATACAGTTGGCTTTTATGTGTAATTCATGAATTGAGTGGGCTCTCTTTCTATAAAATAGATAAGTGCCTCACTGGACATGACAGAGCAGTTGGTTCTTATAAGGTGGGAACATGGAAACAAAATTTTTTTTTAAAAGCCAGATTGGTTAACGTCAGGTTATTTTCCTTGTAAAGGTGAAAGCAGGCTGGGCTTGATGGCTCAAGCCTGTAATCCCAGTACTTGGAGAGGCCGAGGCGAGAGGATTGCTTGAGTCCGCAGGTTCGAGACTAGCCTGGGCAGCATGGTGAGACCTTGTCTCTACAATAAATCAAAAAATCAACCGGATGTGGTAGCACGTGCCTGTAGTTCTGGCTACCTGGAAGGCTGAGATGGAGGGATCACCGAAGCCCAGCAGGTTGACACTGTGGTGGCTGTGAGTGTGTCACTGCACTCCAGCCTGGGTGACGGAGTGAGAATCCAACTCAAAAAAAAAAAAAAAGACAGGGGATTTCCTTCCAGTGCCAGTTCACCTCACTTTGAGTAGGCCCTTTCCAGCTAGTTGCTGTGAATCTCCTATTTTCAGGAAAGTCTGACCTGCCTGGGGTTTTACCTGCTTCCTTAAAGTTTCAGTTTGCCACTCAGCAGGAGTGACTTCGTTTCGGTTTGGTCTGTTGGGGCCTAGTGCATGAGCTCAGTCCCAGAAAGTGGCTTCCTACACATTATATCTGACGCCTTCCCTTGCTGCAGTTTGTGTAACGGCTTACCCACAGGGCCTCTGCCCCCAAGCCGACACCAGGTGATGTGAAAGGAAAGAGAGTGGACTTTGCTCCCCTTCCAGGACAGCCTAGAAGAAAGAACATCATTCTTTCCGTTTCCTTAGCTTGTGAGTTGTAACTTCTTACGTAGACCTCTGGTTATGAGTACAAAAATGTAACTGCCAGGCAAGAATTTACTCAAACCCTTGGCTTCAAGCTGAATGTCTTCTTGGACTCCACATTCTTAGCAAACAAAACTTCCTTTCTAAGTAGGTCAATAAAAGGTTTTGAGGGTTTTGTGGCGTTCTAGAAATCACATTGCTTTCACTGAGCCACTTTGATCACAGGGTATTTGTCCTGCGAGTTTTACTATGTCAACGTGTCATAACTCTTTTGAGCAAAATGATTTTATACATCTGTATATTAGACCAGAGACAAATCATAAAAGGCAGAAGATAAACGAGTCATTGTTCTCCTTGAAAAGATAGCCAAATACATTTAAAAGTTTCTGTGCTTTAATGTGTAATTTGTGAAATGTGAACTCTATTATCAAAATTTCCATTTTTAACCATAATCCTAAACATGTCTTAGCTTCTTATCTGCTATCAAATGTATACACATCTAGGAAAATTTATTCTGAGAGGACCACACCAATCATGGGATAAAATACTACAAAATCTCTTTATTTATTTAAAAATCCCAAACTTGCTGGGCTTTCATTTTAATTCTTCTCATTATCATTTTATTAATCAAGCCAATCAGTTAATAGAACAAATTTCACTGAATGGTTACTATGCACCAAAAACATATTAGATGCTAGAAATGCAGAGGAGAGGGAATCACAGACCTCTGCTTTCAAGAAGCTCTCAGTAGAAAAGGATCCTTGGCCAGACTCGGGATTAACATAAAAGCTGGCCTGTGGTGGCTGGTGAGTGTCCCAGTAACAGGAGAGGGGTGAGATCAGTAGGAAAGAACAAATACATAAGCTTCTCCTTGTGTGATCAGGTATTCTCTAGGTATCTAGTGGTATAGTGGGATATTTTCTTGGGTATTAACTAACCTGTCAATGAGATCTAACCACAATCAGACGTTACGCTCATAGCCACACTCACAGGCCCATCTGTACATGGCTTCACATGAGCAAACACATCTTTGAGCGTGTGTGTATAGAGTTGTCTTTTTATCTTTCTCCATGTTAATTAACGAGCAGACATTTGTAACCCAGGGCATTCACTTCACATAGAATCCTGTGGGGTGACACAGACAAAAGATTGACTGTTATCTTTTCTGATGTCCAAATCAATCACATTCTCTATCTGAAACCAGAGGAAAAAATAACTCCAGTACAAGTCATTGTAATCAGTAAGGAACCACAACTCGATCAATCTCCAATCTCCAAAGTGATTGAACTTTGTTTCCACACCTACCTTCTTTAAGACTCAGTTAAAGCAAAGATTCCTTTCACCCTACTTGGAACCCGTTTCTCTCCATTGCAACTCAATGCTACAAGTCACTAAAATGCTTTAAAGTACTTTAGTTTGCTCTTACTTTTTGAAAATAGTTTTTTTTTTTTTTAGAGTATTAGACCTTTGATATATTAAAAAAAATTAATTGTAAAATCAAATTGCATTCAATATACAAAGTTTGAAAAAGTGTAGATCAGCAAAAAATAAATCCCCACCATTCCCATAATCTCATCATTTTACCAGTAACATGGCCCCTCTTTAGTCATTTGGAATATGTTTTTCAAGTTTCAGTTTCTCTTTCTCAATCTCTCACTTTCTGTCTCTCAAATAAAATCACTACACTAAACTATTTTGCAACTTGCTTTTTTTACTTTATTATATGATCAATACTTAATCCATTAAATATACTTAATCCATTAAATATACTTATAGTGCCTTCCAAAGGCACTATAATATAAAATAAGTATATTTTAAATTGTGTTCTACTACATTGGTTTTGGATGTATTTTAGGACTGTATTGTAGTTTATTTTACCTTATTTTGGGATGTTGAGGCTGTTTAAAATTTTTTATTGTCGTGAACAATACTTTAAGAACATATCCTTTTAGCCAATTTTTTTTTTTTTTTTGAGTTGTAGTCTCACTCTGTCGCCCAGACTGGAGTGCAGTGGCTGCTCCCGGCCACCGCAGCCTCGACCTGCTGGGCTCCGGCCATCCTTCCTCCTCAGCCTTCCAAGTAGCTGGAACTACAGGTGCGCGCTACCACGCCCGGCTAACTTTTTTATTTATTGTAGAGATGAGGTCTCGCCAAGTTGCCCGGGTGAGTCTCGAACCTGCGGGCTCAGGCAATCCACTCACCTCAGCCTCCCAAGGCGCGGGATTACAGGCTGAGCCACCGAGCCCGGCTAGCCAATTTTTAAAAAATATATATATATCCATGAACATTTTATTAAGGATGCATTCTTAGATGTAAAACTGCTGGGTTTCAAGGTACCACTCCCACTTTTAAAGATTGTGATGAATACGGTACTCTCCATAAAGGTCATACCCAGTTGTACTTTCTCCAGAAGTGGGTTAGAGGATTTCCATGAATCCATTCCAACACTGTGTATGACCGTTTTTCAAAATCCTTGCGAATTTGATAGGTTTTTAAAAAATGCTTATTTTTTGTTTTTTATTTTTATTTTTTTAGATTAGAAAATATAATTTATTTAGAAAGTAAATTAGAGAGATCAAAAGAAAGAGGAGATTCACCTCTCCAAGGTAGGGGTAGTGGCCATAGCTCAAAGAGCACATGGCCACGCCAGTGTCTAGTAAGGCAATGGCCTGTTTTTATGACACAGGGCTTCATTCTGTCACTCAGGTTGGAGTGGTAATTTGATAGGTTTAGGTGACATCTATTACCACTTTAGTTTGCAATGAGGATGACATTTTTAATATATCTGTTTATTATTTTACGAGTAATATCCTTGGTGAACAATTTGCGGGTGAAGTGAAAGAGCATATGTGCATTTAAGATGCATCTTTGGATGCAACTTAAGGTGTATCAATGCTGGTCTTTTTAGTATTTGTTCCTCCATGTCTCCTGTCAGTCTCTGGGTTGTCAATGACCCAGGCAGTGTTTCACATGTAGAGACAAGCTGAGAGAACCACCCCTAGAAAGTAGATATGATAAGCACTCAATATTTCCATACTTATTTTTTCAATCTCAATCTTGGTTATTCATTATTAGATGACATAAACGAAAATCCCAGGTGCCATTCTATAGTTGTTGGGGTTTCATGAGCTTTAGAGGCCCCAAGGACTCAAAAGTATGATTAAAACTCTCTCATCTTTTCCTGTCTCTTGGGTTTTGTTTTCCCCTGTGTTGGCTTCACTCTTTAACAGACTAAAGACTGTGAAAAAGACTGTTTTCACTATGACAGTAAAATGGCTACCAGCACCTCAGCTCACATTCTATTCAGAGATAGTAGTTTCAGGGGGAGAGAACTTGCCTATCTACAATGCCTGCAGAAAAAGTCCCTTGGAGAATTCTGATCTGTCCATCCCGAGTCATGTGCACTTTCCCTAGAGAGGCCCCTGCCATTTTGCTTTCTGTCTCTAGGAGTCTGACGATTCTAGCTACCTCGTGTAAGCAGAAACCATGCAGCATTTGGCCTTCTGTGTCTGGCTTACTTCTCTTAGTATAACCTCTTCAAGTTTCATCCATGTCGTAGCATGTGTCAAAATGTCCTTTCTTTTTTGAGGCTGAATAATATTCCATTGCATGTATGAACAATGAACTTTTAAAGTGAGTAGTAGAATGCATGCCAGAGAAGAGAGTTTGCCAAAGTAGTAGAAGAAAACTGTGACTAATCCTTCCACAAGCACCAGAACACAGAGAGCTTTCAAGGAGGGAGGGAGTGAAATGTCGGGTGCCACGGAGGTCAAGCTCAGTGACAACAGAGATTACAGGGTGTATTGAACAGAAAGTCATGGATGACCTTAGCAACAGGGGTTTTGGTGGAATTGTGGGAGCCAGATTCTGATTGCTTTGAGTTCAAGAGTAAATGGAAGATGAAAAGTAATGGACTCTTTAATAATGTTTATATGGGCTGGGTGTGACTCATGCCTGTAATCCCAGCACTTTGGGAGGCTGAGGCGGAAGGATTGCTTGAGACCAGGAGTTCGAGACCAGCCTGGACAACATAGCGAGACTTTGTCTCCAAAATCTAAAAAAAAAGAAAAGAAAATTTAGCTGGGTGTGGTGGTGTGTGTCTGTAGTCCCAGCTACTTGGGAGGCTGAGGCAGAAGGATCCTCTGAACCCAGGAAGTTGAGGCTGTGGTGAGCCATGATGGTGTCATTGCCCATCAGTCTGGGAGACAGAGTGAGCCTCTGACTCAAAAAAATTTAATAAATAAATAAATACATAAAAAAATGTTTACCTGTTAAGAAAAGGAGAAAGACACAACAGTAACTGAAGGAAGACAGAATTTAGGATGAGGCTTTTTTGTTTTTTTGGATGGGAGGAACTTGACCAAGCTCATATACACAAAATAGCAGAGAATACAGTCAAGTCAATGAAGGAGAGGAGTGATGCTTGATGGCAAAGTGGGCAAGGTAAGGTAATAGGGAGTGAGGGACCAGAAGGCGGTAAATGCTGATGGCCTGGCGTCCCAAATTCAGTGGACAGCTCACCAACTCACTCCTTCGTAAAGGACTCCACGTTTCTGATGGCAGCTCCTAAGGGGTGTGTTTTATTGCAGATCCGCCAGATGTTCCCGACGAGGTCACCTGTGTCATTTATGAATATTCAGGCAACATGACTTGTACCTGGAATACTGGGAAGCCCACCTACATAGACACAAAGTATGTGGTGCACGTAAAGAGGTAGGTTCCTTCCTCAGGGGTTTCACATCAGCAATTCTGCTCTTGTTTGGCTGGAGTTCTGCCTTCAGCAGATCGCCAAGAAATCAGTCTGAGACGTGAACGTGTAACCTGATAATTCCCAGCTTCCTACTTAGATCCGCGAACCCACCAGTGCCCTTTTAGGGCCATGAATATTTTCCCTCTGTGGGGCAATGTGTGCTATGATCTTTCTGTACTTTTTATTCATTGGTAAGTACATGGCAGTGGGACCTCATGGGAGTAAACACAGCACAATTTTAAATGTGTGCTCACATCTCAGCTCTGTTTTCCTTCTAGAGTTTAGGCAACGTACTAATCTCTTCAAGATGCTGTTTCCTTATCTTTAAAGTGGGCCTGAAAATAGAAACTTGTGCACAAGTTTGCTCTAATTCATGAAGTGGAATTTGGCTTTTAGAGTGTGCATCACCCCCCAGGTCTAAGTTAGCACTGTTTTCACGGAAGCCGTTGTCAATAATGACCCTCAGATCTTACATGTAGTGTCCATATAGGCTGATCAGTTTTCTTGACTTTTCTGATACTTAAGGGGTCCCCAGGACACAGGACTTTCAGTTTTAAAACCCAGAAAGCTGTGGGCACACTGGGGTAGTTGGTGCCTTATCCATGTTTATTTACCTGAGTTTTTTAAAGCCTTCTTTACTGTATTTGAAGTATACCTTTTTCTGTTAGTAATTCTCAAAAATTTTACAGACTAGTTATTAAAAACAAAAAGCATTTACTACACCCCTACTGTTTGCCAAGCACTGGGCCAAGAGGTTTTTTTTTTTTTTTTTTTTTGAGTTGGTGTCTCACTCTGTCACCCAGACTGGAGTGCAGTGGCCGCTCCCGGCCACTGCAACCTCGACCTGCTGGGCTCCGATGATCCTTCCGCCTCAGCCTTCTGAGTAGCTGGAATTACAGGCGCGCGCTACCATGCCCAGCTGATTTTTTGATTTTTATTGTAGAGATGAGGTCTCGCCAAGTTGCCCAGGCGGGTCTCGAACCTGCGGGCTCAGGCAATCCACTCACCTCAGCCTCCCAAAGCGTGAGATTACAGGCTGAGCCACCGAACCCGGCTGGTCAAGAGTTTTATAACTATTACATTATTTAATCTCTCATATGACCTTGTCAGGCGATCCTTCTGCCTCAGCCTCCCGAGTAGCTGGTACTATAGGCATGTGTCACCATGCCTGGCTAATTTTTTGATTATTTTTGTAGAGACATTATACTAAATACTAATTAATGTTAAATGCACTCATTCATTCAAGCTAGAATATAAGCTCAATGTGGGCAAGAATTTTTTTTATTTGCTCACTGCTGTATCAACTGAGCCCAAAATGGGGACTGACCCACAGTGAGTGCTCAATAAACATTTATTGAGTGATTATTCTAGTTGATAACCAGAAATAGACATTTCCTGCATCTCTCCTTCACAGTCTTATTAAATAATAACAATAATAATATGAGGTCATATATATCTTTTTTTTCCCCTCGTGTTCCTGAAATGATTAGCCGTTCATGGAAATCATATATATCTTTAAAAATTATCTTTCTATTGTCTTTCCTGAAATCCAATAGTACACTATAGCCAAACTCTGACAAACCTAAGCAAGTTTAAATTGATAGAGGCCAGATTAATGGGATTTTATCATATTTTAAAGAGGACACAAAGGATGTAAGAGATTAGCACCAAAATGAATGTGCTCTTGCTCCAGCGCTCTCTGGGGGGGAAAAAAAGAATGTTCTCTTCCAGCAATTCAAAGACACTTCCTATAAGCAAAGACAACTTGGAAAAAGGAAACAAACATCTATTTGTCTTACACTTCGTTAAACACAAACTGAGGAGTTGAAAAAAATTAGAGACGAGAAAGTGAATTTTGCTAATTACGAAGAAAGTCTTCCCTTCCAGGAAAGAGTTGACATAATAATGAATGCTGTGCTGGGGTAGTGTCAGGTTTAAAGCAGCCCTCCTAAATCCTGGAGTGTTGGAGTATTTTCCACTTTGGTGACGAGGTAGAGATCAGCACGTTCAAGTTTTGGCTTCCAGCTCACCAGGTTCTGTTTTCCAGTAAGGTCGTGTCTACAGAGGAGTCTTTTACCTCAGCCCATGCACTTGTTTCCCCAGTGGCAGAAAAGCGAGTTCCCTTCCCGGCAGCCTCGGGCCATCGGGCGACGTTGGGTTGAAGTCAGAAGTAGAGGAGTCCTGTCTGTGTTCCCTCAAGAGTGTCCTGCCTTCCCAGCTCCTTTGTGGCAGCCCCTGAGACAGAGCTGCATGGCTGTTTGCATGCCCTCTTCTGTCTTCTGTATAGCTATGTGTCAGTGGGCGTTGACAGAAAAAAAAAAAATTCAGGCCTCTGCTAGTAAGCATCTACCTACCATTGTCCCACTATCCTCAGCGGCTTCACGAAAGTCTGTTTTTCCTTATCTTGGAAACACTGGTAACGTCTGGCACGGTGCCTTCTACTCCATAAACCTGAATAAAATGCAGGAATGGTGGTCCTGCACTCTGTTCCACTCAAGTCAACTTAGTGAACATTCGTTTAGCATTTCATGGCTTCCTGGCACTGTGTTGAGACTCTAGAGATTAAAAAAAAAATAGACACCATCTCTGTGCATGACAAGCTCATAAACTTTTTAGAATAACACCAATGTTGGGATTTCCAGGCACCATGGAAGTCCAAGAGAGTAAATGCTTTCAGATTGAAAACCATCGTAGGCCCTGTAAAACCAGCGGCCTAGCCCACCAGTTCACAAAGCTGCTCATTTTTGCCACATCTTTGCCACATCTTCTTCTCCACATGCATATTTCTAATAGCCAGGGAAAGTTTTTAGATATGATTCCAAATGCTATTTTTAAGGCTGTGATATTAGATTCTTTTCAGACTCACTGGCAGTATACATTATAGAATTCATCTTCTCACCGGTGATCATGAGCTCACCCAGAGAGCTCACTGTGGCTGGGGACAAACACAGCCTTGTTGACCGAGATTACTTTATATTCATCACCACTAACCTCCTTGGGCCCAGAGGGCCATCTGGTAGTCTTACCACACGTCACTAGCCAAGTCACTCCTCCCCACTAAGCCAAGTAATTATTTCATTTCTTTTTCTCTCATCTCGGGTTTCCAATATCTTCCTCTCCCCGCTCCCTATCGATGACCTGCTTCCTACTTTACTGAGAAAACAGAAGCAATGAGAAATACCACAGCCGTCCTCACTCACTAATGCGCT
This sequence comes from Tarsius wallacei, assembly GCA_963574415.1. Taxonomy (NCBI): domain Eukaryota; kingdom Metazoa; phylum Chordata; class Mammalia; order Primates; family Tarsiidae; genus Tarsius; species Tarsius wallacei. The sequence goes on from CAUYQG010182422.1 coordinate 12,679, forward strand.
GATGTATGCACTCGTATATCTGAGTTGTCTGCACCGTCTGTCTCGACTTTCCCTCTTCTCTCGCTCTCTCTCTCTAAAGTCTTGCTCCTTCACTCAGGCTAACGCACAGTGGTGCGAGCATGGCTCACTATAACCTTGAACTCCTGGCCTCAAGCAATCCTCCCACCTTGACTTCCCCAAGTGTTGGGATTACAGGCTTGAGCCACCACGTTGGGCCTCTCTTCTCCCTTTAATCTAGCTCGATCACCTTTTTACCCTCCCTACTCCACAGAAACAGCTATCATCAAAGTCGCTGGTGTCACTTCTGTTGCCAGATTGAACGGTTGATTTTGTCCTTGTCTTGCTTCTCAGGAACCGTTACTAGCAGGGCATTTGACATAATTCTCCCCTTGCTTCTTTCGGCTTCCAGGATATCCACCCCCACCCCCTTGTGTCTCCCCCTACCTTCCTGGATTATTTTTTTCCCCCTAGTCTCTAAAAAAAAGACGCTAGAGAAAATTATCTCTAAATATGTTGGGTTTGCTTGGAGCTATAAATAGGGGTCATAATACAGAACTCAAGAAATGGCAAGCCACCGGTGCATTCGGCAAGGGAAGGATAAGGGGAGCTCTTATCAGCAAAAGGAGATTTGCATGAACTGCTCAGACTCTGGTGTGACCATGTGCTCTTTGAGCTATGGCTGTCGCCATGCTTCCTGGCTTTAGTTCCCTCCCCCACCTTGGGGAGGTGAATTTTCTCTCTCCCCTCTCTTTCTCTCTCTAATTTACTTTTAAATAAACTTTTCTTTTTATAACCAAAAAAAAAAAAAAGAAAGAAAGAAACACGGGGCATTGTCTCCAGAGGCTCAAAGTCAGAGTTGTCAGACTACGGCTGGCATGTCTCTACTGGGCAGAGTGTTCTCCTGAGAACTTATCTGATTTACTGAAGTCTTGAATTGTGTCTAGTGATAAACCTTATTGAAGCAGGAAACGTGGGAACGGTTTTAGGAAGTCCTGGGAGACCGTTCTCATCTCAGACCATAGCGCCTCTCCTCAGACCCTTCCCTGCCCCATTTGGTCTGGGTCTGACAAAAGGGCTTCCATCCTGATGTCTGCAACGCTCGCACCGGGGCCTCTTACCACCTCAACGCACACTCATCACCTGAGGATGTTATCCAGTTTGTAGGACAGAACTCTCCAGTGTGCACCTCTGGTCTGAGCATCTCACCTGACCAGCAGCTGCCACATTTCCAACGTCTCATTCAGAGTTTCCTCACAGACATCCAAAACGTATCTCAGAGTGAACGTTTCCAGAACGGCCCCCAGTTTCCTCTTCCGGGCTTGCGTGGCCAGCAGCATGGGCAGCTCTGTCCTCTGCACTATTCAGGTCGAAATCAGGGACGCCCCCTGAATTCCCTCCCTCGTGCCCTTCCTCCAGGTCACCAGCAGCACCTTTGGGACTTACCTTTATAAATCTGACCTCGGGCCTTGCGCTGCAGTCCTGGCCCAAGCCACATCATCTCTCAACCTGGGTTAGTATAAGAACTTCCTACCTAGTCTCCTGGCCACCTCCTTTGGCCCTTAGGGTCTCTTATTCACAAGTAGGCAGAGAATCCTTTCCACAGCACTTAGACCATGTCACCCCTCTGCTCGGAACCTTTCATTTCCACTCAGAGATCAAAGCCAGAGTTCTTCAGCGACTCTCTCCATGGCCTTACAAGTCTTCTAAATCTCCCCCTCCTCCAAAACTCTGGGAATTCATCCCGAATCCCTTTCCATCTCCTTCCCCTGGAAACTTACTGGCATAATCTTGCCTTAGAATCTTTGTATGTGACCTGGAATGCACTTCCTCCAGAGAGCCACAGAGTTTGTTCCTTCCTTTGCTGCTCTGATGTCACCTTCTCAGATAGGCCTTCCTCCATCTCCCTTACAAAAAGTCCCCACCGCTACTCCCAGAACTTCCTGACCTTTCTACTCCTTTTTCTTTTTCTTCAGAACATTTATCACCCCAGGACATATTATATATTTATTTGTTTCCACCAGAATGTGTGCTCCATGAGAGTTGGGACTGTTCTGTTTTGTTCACTGTAGCCCCAATGTCTAAAGATATGCTTGGGACATAGTCAGTGTTAAATAAATGTTTGTTGAATGAGTGATTAAATACAAGAAAGTCACTATTTTCCACTATCATCCTAAGTCAGCAGTGTTTATTGAAAATCTGTTAATTACAACTAGGGGTGGGTTCTCAGGGAACATCAGAAAAATATAAATTAGGCTGACTCCCTTCAACAAATAATCTGTGATGTATTAGCCCATGAAAAAGAGAAATAGAAATAAGAAATTTAAAAGCCCTGTAATGCAGTTTTGTAAGAGATATAGACAAAAGCTAAAGTGTTTTTCCTGCTTCTGCTCTTAACATAACTTCTGACACGTGGGGGTTTCCCACATACCGGCCTGTTCTCCAGCAGACACCGGCTGGGTGGCCTCTAGTTTAATTCCGTCCTGACGCTGTTCACCTGGAGACAGCATCTGATCCCACGCTTTAAAGGCTCAGTCCAATGAGGCTGCCCCCACTTCAAATGTCAACTGCAAGGTTCAGGCCACGACCTGTGCTTCTGCCCGACAGGCTAAAAATCATGGCTTCCATGACCCAATTCTCAGTTCGATTAATTTGCTTGAGTGGCTCACAGAACTCAGGGAAACATTTTGCTTCTGTTTACCCACTTATTAAAATTAATAATATAATATTACAAAAGATACTGATGGGTTAGTCACAGTAATCCTTGTGGTCAGGAGTCTGAGACTAGCCTGGGAAGCATAGCAAGACCCTGTCTCTAAAAGAAAAAGAAAAAAAAAAAAAAAGATACCGGCGAGCAGCCAGATGGAAGGGGTACAGAGGGCGAAGCTTGCGGCATACACCTACAAGTATCTCCATGTGCTCCGATATCATTGGCCACTGGTGACATGCTCAACCTTCAGCCCCTGTCCCTTCCCGGGAGATAGAGGAGGTAGCAGGGTGGGGGCTTGGGAGGGGACTGAGAACTCAGCCCTGTCCTCTCACGGTGGATTCCCTTGGCGACCTGCCCCCCTTCTGAGGCTGTCCAGGAGTGCCAGCCGTCAGCCATCTCATGAGCACTTTTGAGATGCCAAGGGTTTTGGGAGCTGTGTGTCAGGACCTTAGCAGACCAAATAATTCTTATTCTATCACAAAAGCACAAGTTCTAGGTAGAAAAAGTCCCCAGGTGTAGTCAGTCACTCTTATTGGATTCTTCAACTAAGGTAGTGCTTTGCGGTCTAGGTGCTAATATGAGGAGAATTTAAAAGCAGAATTAAATTACCTAGTAACTATGGTTATGTCAGTTTGAGAATATATTTCCATTTTAACTTGTGGTCTCAATATGTGTGGTAAAAGAATCAACCACAAACCAATTAAGAACATGTAATGTGGTTTTCTCTAACTGGAAAATATTCAAAGATGTCCTACTTACCACGTACACGTAGTACCCATTTTCTTGTTTTCATATTTGAATTCTAATTTTGCATGAGGTTGACATACCTCATAACAAGTTATCTGTTAATGTATTTATTTCCCATCTTATTTCAGAAAGAACGTAAGGCACCTATGTAAGCATCTCAATTTGATGGTAAAGTTTACCTTTAGATACAAGCAACATATAAAAGACATTTTACTGGTTGAAATACAGCAATTTTAGAAGTTTCTCTTTTTTTTTGAGCTGGAGTCTCACTCTGTCACCCAGGCTGGAGTGCAGTGGCACGGTCACGGCTCACCACAGCCTCGACCTGTTGGACTCAGGTGATCCTTCTGCTTCAGTCTCCTGAGTTGCTGGAACTACAGGCACGCACTACCACACCTGGCCGATTTTTTGATTTATTGTAGAGACGAGGTCTCGCCAAGTTGCCCAGGCTGGTCTTGAACCCCTGGACTCAGGCAATCCTCTGGTCTCTGCCTCCCAAGTGCTGGGATGACAGACATGAACTACTATATTGGCACAGATACCTTTTAAATCATAGTCATTGTTTGTTTGATGAGTCCTTTATTATGTGTGGAACCATCTGTTCCTTGCTTTCTTATCTCATTTACTCATGATAACACCATGTTATCATTTCCAGTCTACAGATGAATACACTGACGTATAGAGAGGTTAAGTAACTTGCCAAGTCCTACGACATATCAAGGGGCAGAGCTGGGATTTGAACCTAGGTCTGTCTCTAAAACCCAACCCCTGTGCTGTCAGTCACCATGACATATCCTTCTTGTCCCCTCTTAGTGTTCATATTGCTCTCACGGCTAGCGTGAGGAACAAGGCAACACAGAAAAATGCACTGGAACTTAAAAACCTGAGCTGAACAAGAGGCCCCCACCACACATGCCCTCGGTGACTGTCAACCTTGGAGGAATTCCTTGACCACTTGCTGAGACTGTCCTTCTCTGCTAGTAGCAATAAGTTTTTAGATATACGTATATGTATCATTTCTGTAGTATTTTGATTCATAAATATGTCCATGGCTTGGTGGCATGAGGCTGATTCCTTTTTTCTCATCCCAGCAAGCGTGTTCCTTGGATTCCACAAGCTGTGAGTGGCTGGCAAAGTACAATCCTGGTGGGACACTGTGGGGCTGGGGAAACTCGGGAGGTGCTGAATAGACACGGTGACAGGACCAGGCGGGGCCCTAGGGATGAAATGATAGTAATTTTTAAGCTCTATCTTCTCCACAAATCCTATAAGGCGGTCACCTGGGACAGAGGGCAGTTGATGGGATTAGATGAAGAAATTAGGTCGGAGTTTGCCTCCACAGCACAAACACCCCTAATTGGGGCAGCAGAAGCAAGATGGACATGACCCCTGATCCAGGATGAAATGCAAACTTGGGAAGTATTTTTATTTGTTAAAAATAAGAATAGGCTGAGCTCGGTGGCTCAGCTTGTCATCCCAGCACTTTGGGAGACCGAGGCAAATGGATTGCCTGAGCCCGCGGTTTCGATACCAGCCTGGGCAACATGACAAGAACTCATCTCTACAATAAATAAAAAAATTAGCCAGGTGTGGTAGCACCCACCTGTAGTTCCCCAATCCTCTCCATCGTTTTCAGCAATAAATGACTCCCTTTCCTTTTATCAAGTTAGTTATCAAGTCCAGCCAGTTCCGGACTGGTCTCGAACCCACAGTCTCAGACAATCCACTCACCTTGGCCTCCCAAAGTGCTGGGATTACAGTCTGAACCACCGAGCCCAGCCCAATGCTGGATTATTTTATAGCCTTTCATTCTTCTCCTACCACCACCCTCATTCCATCAATCTACCCTCCATCAAGGTGCCAGACAGCCCCAGGGACCCTTAACATAGGGAGAAAAGACATGCACTCTCTTTCTGCCACTTACCTGTAAAATCCCACTCCACCAGCGGCTCTTGGGTGGGCTTTCAACCTGGCCTGCTCCACTTCTAGTGACATCGCGCATTTTCATGCTCCAGAGTACTACACTTGTTGAACGTTCTCAGAAATGTCATGCCATCTCATTCATTTGTTTTAGAACATGCTCGCTGTTTCTGCCTAGGAGGTTGGCCTTTTCTACCCCTTCCCCTACATCCAGAGGGAACTGTCAGCTTCAGAATCTTTGCACTGAACCCAAATGCAGCGTTCCTTTCCAGACTGCTCATTTATTTCAAGCTGTGTCCATGTCCGACAGGCACAGGAGGCATGGTGGCTAGGGTCCACAATACTTTTAGGAGTCCATGAAAATGTTTAATTTTATTTAAAATCAGAAGAGAAAAATAGACTGTTAGGTTTAAAGAACATGTTTTAATATAGATTAATATATTTGTCTTTATATTAACACAGTTGCAAAACAATATATATGAACATGGATATGCATATATATGTAGACATGTGTATGTGTGTATTTTATCAATACTGCATATATGCATTATATATATATATATATATATATATATGTCATACACAGGAAGTTTAAAGACAGTCTCTTTACAGAAACCAGCAGAGAGAAGACGCATCCTTCAGTGCTCCCCTCCCACCTGCCTCCAACCATGACCCACTAACAATATTGTGTGGTTATTTGGGGGTAGGGTTTAGAAATAGGCTATTTTTTTTTTTTTTTAATGGAGGAAGGGATCCAGGAAGGTCAAGATGCTCAGGGTCCCCCAGAGTCCTGCTGTGGTCTCACCAGGGTTGAATTTGTTTTTTAAAATCCTGAAAATCAAATCAAATTTGATTCATGTCTCAGTAAAAAGTTGCATGTCTGAAAGCAGGCTTAAAAAGGTAGAATTTTAAAAATTCTGGGATAATTAACTCAAACTAAATATAATTTGAGACTCTTCTTCTTCTTCTTTTTTGAAGTTTAGAGACAGAAGAAGAGCAACAGTACCTTACCTCGAGCTATATCAACATCTCCACGGACTCATTACGAGGCGGCAAGAAGTATTTGGTCTGGGTGCAAGCCACGAATGCATTGGGCATGGAAGAGTCAGAACAGATGCAAATCCACCTGGATGACATAGGTAAAGAACGAGGAATCCTATAAGGTCTGTCATGATGAGCAGTTGATTGGTGCTGACCTAGTCCAATGGAGTCTAGATCTGAAAGGAGTTCTCTCAAGTGCCTGCACACCATAATTCAGAAAACAGAAATGACCTACAATTCTACCGGCCCGGGACAACTCAGGGAGGAGCGCTGTTGCCACCATTTTGCTGTATACCTCGCTCGTCTTATTTCTATGTGGTGTTCTTGTTTTTACAAACATGCATTGGGAACTTTTTATGTCCCAAGCATTGTTCTAAGGGATGAGACTCCTGCCTTAAAATGACTTATAATTCACTAGGGAAGGCAGGAAGAAACAAGGGTTAAGCAAAGTGTATTGGGTCTTATGCTGTGAGAAGCACAGCACACTAGAGAATTAGACTTCTACATACTCTTTGGGTACTTATGTAAGGTTTTTTTTTTTAATTTTGAAAAGTTTTATAAAATACATAGAAAATTGCAGAGAATTAGCTAGACATCCCCATGTTCACCAGCCAGATTTAACATGTTAACAGCTTTTGCTTTAGCTATTTATAAACCCTGCCTTATAACATATAATACATACTTTTGTTAATGTACTCTGTAACTTTGTTTATTAATATATTTGTTTTTTTAGAGACAGGGTCTCACTGTATTGTCCAGGCTGGTCTCAAACTCCTCGTCTGAGTGATCCTTCTACCTTGGCCTCCCAAAGTGCTAGGATTACAGGCGTGAGCCACTGCACCTGGCCTCCCAATTCTGATTCTTATTAAAAGAAGTTTGCAATAGCAGAAGGAAATTATGTATGGAATTCAGATGATAAAAGTTAAGTACACTAAGCTCCTTAATTAAATTAATTATGCTGCTATTTCTTTTATTCTATGCTAGGTGTAGCCCACGAGTTTTATTATAAGACTGTACTACTAGAGAGCAAATCTGTAATTCTTATATTTCTCTGTAAATCACCTACCAGTGCATATAATTTTAATTAATAGTCATTGGTAACAAATGAATAATCTTCTCAAAGGATGCTTTATAAACTCAGTACATGAAGAGGCCAAGTGCAGAGTCTTAGGCCTGTTATCTCAGCACTTTGGGAGACTGAAGTCAGAAGATCGTTTGAACCCAGGAGTTCAAGGCCAACCTAGGCAACATAGTGAGACCTCGTCTCTACAGAAAGAAAAAAAAAAAGCTGGATACGGTGGTGCACACTTGTAGTCCCAGCTCCTCAGGAGGCTGAGAGGGAAGGATTATTTGAGCCCAGGTGTTCGAGGAAGCAGTGAGCCATGATCGTGCCACTGCATTCCAGGTTGGTGACAGAGTGAGAGCTCAGTTCAAAAAAAAAGAATAAATGAAAAGAAACTAGAATATTAACAATGGTCTCTAAAAACATTCATAAGGCCGGGCTTGGTGGATCAGCCTGTAATCCCAGCACTATGGGAGGCCGAGGCGAGTGGATTGCCTATGCCCACAGGTTTGAGACCAGCCCAGACAACTTGGCAAGACCTCGTCTCTACAATAAATCAAAAATTAGCCAGGCATGGTAGCGCGCGCCTGTCATTTCAGCTACTTGGAAGACTGAGGTGGAAGGATCGCCGGAGCCCGGCAGGTGGATGCTGGGGTGGCCGTGAGTGTGCCACTGCACTCAAGCCTGGGCGATGGAGTGAGACACCAGTTAAAAAAAAAAGAAAGAAAGAAAGAAAGAAAAAACACTCATAAAGACCCTTGGGTTATTTGTCAAGTAATACATCTAGCAAAATTATAGGTTTTCGTTGTTCCATCATGCATAGGGGAATGATAGAAAGTGCCAATGATTCTATTCTGTTCAGACAGAACAAACTTAGCAAGTATTTACACAGTTTAGAAATATAGAGATTTCAGTTACAGCATTTCTCCTATTACAACAAGATAATCAGATAACCAATCAGAATTTCAGTTCCCTTTAGAAGGTTATTATCACAGAACATGGCAACAATTGATAAAGTCTTGGAGTCTTATGAGATCTACTTTGCTCAAATCACACTTTCAAGAACAGAAGTTCCTATTACACAAGGGAAGAAGAATATTTTTGTGAAAGATCTCAATTTAACATCTTCTTTTTTTCTCTCCTTAGAGACAGGGGCTCTGTTATCTAGGCTTCTGTGCAGTGTCACAATCATAGTTTATCGCAGCCTTGAACTTCTGAGCTCAAGTGATCCTCCTGCCTCAGCCTCCCGGCTCAATTTAACACCTCATCAAATCAGATTCTCTGAATTAAATTTGGATGCAAAACATCTTCTCTCCCTGAACAGATGCAGGGAAGGGGAAATATCTTCTTTATCTCTTTTTTATACTCTTTTGTTAACAAGGCCAGACTCCGGAATTTTATTAGTTAGGATTGTAAGGGAGTGGGAGGTAGGGAAAAGACAGAACTATTCGAGTTCAGTTTTCAAAAAATGGAGACTGGGCTGATTAGAATTTTCCTCAATAACAGTAGTTCTTGCCTATATAATAGATTAGAAACAAGAAGTCATTAATTATTAATTAGATCATGAAATTGGTTTGGGTTTTTGTTTGTTTGTTTGTACTTTGAGTTGTAACATGGCTATATATTGATGAAAAGATACCAATTTCTCCCTAGGCAAGTTTTAAACTGGTAGGGTTTTTTGTTTTTTTTCCTAGTGATACCTTCTGCATCCATCATTTCCAGGGCTGAGAAAGTAAATGCTACGGTGCCCAAGACTGTAATTTATTGGAACAGTCAATCAACAATTGAGAGAGTTTCCTGTGAAATGAGATACAAGGCTGTAACAAACCAAACTTGGAATGTAAGCTTAACTTTCATTACTCTTTAGCTTGTGAGTGAATACTTTAAAAGATGTCAACTGTCGGTACTAAGAATACGATACTTATTTAGTGTCAATAGGAGGGTGCAATAGACTATAGGGATGATTGGAATTTACAGTGATACATTTTACTTGTTTTTATCTGATTACTTATGTGATGTTAACATCATTTTAGTTTTACTGATGATTACTGTATGCTTCCAAACAGAGCTGTGTCCTGAAAAGATCTTGTTGCCTTTTGTATATGGCTATGATGACAAATCTTTGGCTATGTGGAATCTATTTAGCTCTTTGTGATTCAGTGTCTCTTAGGGGGAAATGTGTATCAATGATTGTGGATGTAATATTTAAGTTGTATCTATCTATCTATCTATCTATCTATCTATCTATCTATCTATCTATCTATCTATCTATCTGCTTTCCGACAGTCTCACTCTATTGCCCAGGCTGTAGTGCAGTGGCATGATCATAGGATCCTGGCTCAAGAGATGATCCTTCTGCCTCAGCCTCCTGAGTCACTGGGACCCACAGGCACATACCATCATGCTTGACTAATTAAAAAAAAAAAAAAAGTTTTTTGTAGCGAGAGTCTCACTGTTACCCAAGCTGGTTTCAAACTCCTGTCTGGGCTTAAGTGATCCTCCTGCCTTAGCTTCCTAAAGTGCTGGGGTTACAGGTGCGCCCAGCCTAAAATTTAAGAATTCTATGTTTGACAGGCATCCAGATTTAATAAAAATTGTTCAGAAAAGGAGAACTTAGATTTATGGGCATCTCTTTCTAAATCAGAAATGTACAATTCCAAGTGTAAGATTTATTACTGGTATAGGCCTGAGTCTTAGATGAGCTTGAAGATGACAATCTGAGCAAAAGTAAGCATTAAAAACTGAATGTCTAGACCAACAAACTAACCACCCTTAAACACCAGATGTCTTAGGAGAGGCCTAGCTACCAGGTTCATGAAGATCACATCACATAATAATGGCACCTGGGAACAATGAAATAAAATCTTACTAATTTCAGCTATGGAAGGACACTTAGTCTGACTTAGGAAAAGTTCCAATTTTGGTGTATTTGAAAAGAAATGCCATTTGATTATTTTTAAGTACAATAAACTGCCATTAAGTCCAAATAATGAAGAAATAGAGTTTCTGGCTTTGCTTAATTAAGAGTTATAGATCAGCTATGGATGACCAGTTAATAGGGAGTTCAATAAAATGATATGTATTTAACACTAAAACATATATAAAACATAATTTAGATTTCTCTCATGACTAGCATGACTCCAAAGCCTTCTACAATTTCAGACTTATCATTCTGAATATCAATTTTGCCATAAGGTAATATGTTTTTGAAGAGTCAAGAAGATGGGATAAACCTACTCTGATTTCAAGACATACCCTAAAGATTATGCTTGTAAAAAATAAGTTCCTGTTGTCAACTTGTCTGTTTACCCTTGTTTGCTCAAATGTGAACTTTATGGGTGTTGGGGTCTCCCCTGGATGGGATGCACGTTCTGTATCATTGATCAATAGCCAAGTGAAGATCCTGCCCAATTCCTTTTGAGTGTATGGAATTTAGGGAGATTTTAAAACAGCCCAAAGGAAATTGTCAGGTCTTGCTTTTGAGTTAATGGGGTTTCCTCTAATGGGACACCGAGAGCCCTTTGTAAGCGTCATGGTCATAGAACGATCCCTAGAGTACTAAACCCCCTTAACTGGAGGATGCAATCGACTATAAGAATGTTTGGAAAAGAGAAAGGAATTATATCATCGATGTCTCTGAATACATTTTCAGAAACTGTTTTCTGGTTGAAAGCCTAGCTCTCTGCTCCCCCCTGCTGGTGCTGCCTACGCCACTATGAGACTCGGTAACTTGGAGGTAACTCTGAGCTTACTTCCAAACCTCTTTATCAGAAGCAGTGGATGAAGGAGCTGAGAGGGTACTTGTCTCGTGTATCTTCACACCAGTCCTTCGTGGGAGGCAGTATTAGCTACAGCACACAAGTGAGGGAGTCGAATTTGAAAGGGGTCAAGCCTGACGTTCTTGAACTTTCACAGCCAGTAACCAAGTGTGCCTTGCAGACTCTATACCTGCATTTATTTGGCACCCAGTGAATATTCAGACAATGGAAACAGCAGGTGTCAATTAGACACCATGTTCCATGTCTTTCACCAGGCTGCTCTGAAATCAGCCACCCACAGAGGAAAGGTGGATTACCATGTCTACCCAGATTACTCCAGTCAAGCCAGCAGCATCCTGTATAACGTTCACCGGGTCATGCATGAAGTGTCTGTTGTCTTTGCCTCCTTGTACAGAGCCAGGAAAGTCAGGGTGGAGAAGCATGGGCGGCTACCAAGCATGACAACTCTCCCTGGGCTCTGTGGTGGCACTGCCGCCATCAGATACACTGGTGGGCGGGTCTTGACTTCAAGGTGGCAGGACAGCTTGCAGCCAAGAGCACCAACTGTAGTTCAAAGCCTGCCTCGCTGCTTTCTGGTTCTGCAGTTGTGAGCACGCTTATCTTCCCTGTGCTTCATTCTCACCAGTAACGTGGGAATAAACCAGCCCGGAGTCCAGAATAGGGACAACGTTCAGTAAATGCAAGCTAGGATTGTTCTTCTCTGGCCTCCAGGGAAGGCATGCGGCAAGGGTGATAGTGGTAAAGAACCCGCCTGAAAATCAGGATATTGAGGGTGCTTCTCAGCCCCTCAGGTACACATAGACTGTGAGGTAACCAAGGGAACCAGCCAGTCCTTCCTGTGTCCCTGCAAGGCCGACATTGCAGATCACAGTCATGTGCCTCCCAAGATGTCCCAGAGTGGCAATCAGCATATACCACGGTGGTCCCATAAGGTTATAATCCTGTATCTGCCCTGTACCTTTTCTATGTTTAGACACACAAATACTTAGCATTGTGTAGCGGTTGTCCACAGTACTCAGGACAACCACACACCGCACAGTTTTGTAGCCTGGGAGCAACAAGCTACCCCATCTAGCCTAGTGTGTCTGAGGCTAGACCATCTAGGTTTGTATGAGAACACCCTATGGTGTTTGCACAAAGACAAAATTGCCTAGTGACACATTTCTCAGCACATACCCCTGTCGTTAAGTGACGTGTGACTATATCTATCTACGGCCAGATGGTTCTAAGTCCTTGGAGATGAGCCTGCATTGGGGAGAACATTGCAAACATTTTGCCCTCACCTCATTTACCTCAGCCCTTTCTTGAATTCCCCAGGACTGTAGCTGAGACCAGGTTGGAACTTGTAAACATTTTAGTCAATGGTCAGAGATAGCAAGATGAAAGTCAACATTTCAGCCAGGCAGGGTGGCATGCACCTATAGTCCAGCTACCTGAGAAGCTGAGGCAGGAGGACTGCCTAAGCCTGGGAGTTCGAGGCTGTAGTGCACTATGATTGTGTCTGGGAATAGACACTACACTCCAGCCTGGGCAACTTAGCAAGACCCCATCTATATTAGAAAGAAAGGGGATAGGGGGAGAGAGAGATGAGAGGAAGAAGATAAGTATCTCAGAGAAAAGCTAGCCACTATGTAATCTGGATTACAAAATATAACTAGCTTCCCGATGGCGGCAGGCTCTCCAATCTGGTTTAAGCTTTTCTTCCATGTGATAGATATCATCTTAGCAATCACAGGAAGGCACGCCCTCTGTATATCTGCTCTCCTAGACTCTGGAATCAAGACAGCAGTTTCCCTAGAGAGATAGGGCTCTTCTCCACTTAAATCCTGTCTTCCTAGCGCCAAGTGAGTCTCAGAACAATTATTTCACATGGATGATGAGATCGAGCATGTCTACCCTCCTAAGGTGCCAACATAAACAGCAGAGAGAAGCTTCCTAAAAGGACGTGATATGTGTTTGGGAACAGGGCATTGTGATGGGAATCTGTGTGCTGTCGGGAACTATGTGTGTCTTCAGGGAAGCAAAGAAATTCAAAGGTTTTGCAGGAAAAATGAGGATGACGTATTTGTTCTGAGATGATTATCCTTGGCTACAAAGATCAATAACAAGGGTGACACCAGTCTGGGCAGATGTCCTCACAGAAGTATGTTTTGTGTAATGTCGGGATGGTCTTTGTGAAGGTTGTAGGTCTTGCAGGTTTTTGCAATGTCTTGCTGTCAGGCACGCACGAGAACCCTCTCCTCAGCCTTCCCAGCTGTGTTCATCAGAGGTTTCTTTCTGTTGCTGGTATTGTTGTTTTTGTTTGTTTGTTTTTAATGCAAGTGACTCCATTTTGATTCTGAAAACTTCATAAAAGGAATATATATATATATATATATACACACACACATACACAAGGTGGGCTCTGCCTTGGGACCTCAAAGGACCGTCATGACCAAAAAACAACACAGCAAACCTCCCTCATGAGGAATACGTGTATAGTAGCAGAGAGGTCACCTTACTGCATCCCCAAAGAGTATTTTAGACCTCATATAGCTAAACAAAGTCACTCTCCTGTTGACCGTGGGGTCCGGCTGGTCTAGGCTGAACTCAGCCGGGAGTGGGCATGCATTTGCAGGCCAGCTGGCTCACTCTTCTGCCTGAGCTCACTCTTCTGCTCTCCCCTACATGCGTCTGAGTCCTCCTTCTGGGAACAGCGGGCTAGCCTGGCGTGTCCTTCTTACGGCACTGGCAGAGGGCAGGAGCGCCTGAGCCCAGTCTCTCTAGGCCCTTCAATCTCCTTCTGGCCTCCCAGGCACCAATGGCCCGTTGTCCCAAAGCAGCCACGTGGGCAAACCCAGATCAGAACGGGAGGATGCGCAAAGCTACGTGGTAAATGGCCCAGACGAAGGACAAGGGGGTGGCCTGGGATGTCATTGCATCTGCCAAAACCAGCTCCTGCGAGGCCACCGCCATCTTTCCGAACGACGAAGGCCACGAGCCTCGGCGGTCCCCATCCTGTCCTGGCATTTGACACTGCTGACCACCTCCTCCTTGGAAGTGTCTCTCCTCTTGGCTTCCCCCTTTCAGGAATGTCTTAGCTCTCTAGCGGTATCTCTGACTGCCTTCCTTTGTAAGTCCTCTCTTCTGCCAACTGCCTAAACATGGACATTCCCTTCCTGCTGCGGGTCTTTCCTCACCCCGCTGCACCTCTCACCTACTCCCAGGTCTCAGCTCCACCTGTGGCCTAGAACCTGGAGCACCCCAGCTCCTGGGAGGGTCAGGCCTACACCTGTAGCTACGTGTTGGTGTGTTCATGGACTGGGTCTCCAGCACCCTGAGTCCGAAGTTGGACCAACAGCCACCCAGGCCTGCTTCTGCGGGCCGTTCCAGGGGTGTTTGCCACCTGAAATGGAGGTGTACTTACCTGTTTACACCTCCATTTCTCCATCCTTTAACTATGAGCTCCAGGCAAGCAGGGCTATGCTATAATCATTTTTTGAGACCGGGCTCATTGGCTCAGCCTGTCATCCCAGCACTTTGGGAGGCCGAGGTAAGTGGATTGCCTGAGCCTGCGAGTTCCACACCAGCCCGGGCAACTTGACAAGACCTCGTCTCTACAAAAAATCAAAAATTAGCCGGGTGTGACAGGGCACGCCTGTAGTTCCAGCTCCTTGAAAGACTGAGGTGGAAGGATTGCCAGGGCCCAGCAGGTCGAGGCTGCGGTGGCCGTGAGTGTGCCCCTGCACTCCTGCCTGGGTGACGGAATGAGACTCTGACTCAAAATAATACTAATAGCAATAATAATAATAATAATAATTTTTTTTTAATCTCCACTGATTTTTATAATATCTAGTCTACACAAACAATATTTGAAACATTAGTTATTGTTATTATTTGTCCATAATGGTGTCCAACCTCAGTGACAGTTTAAGAGAAAGTCTTAGCGGCAAGTTCAAGTAAATGAATTGATGGTGACTCATTTCTCTAATTAAGCTAGACCAGTGTCTAGGCAAACGTTTTATTCCAGGGCCAAATGGTAAATATTTTAGGCTTTGCAGAACATAGGGTTTCAGTCTCAACTACTCAACTCTGTGTCTGCAGCATGATAGCAGCCATAGACCATATGTAAATGAATGGGCGTAGCTGTGTTCCAATATGATTTTATTTTTGGACGCTGAAATTTGAATTGCACATAATTTCTGTGCACCATGATATATTCTTTTTTAAAACTTTCAACCATTTAAAAATGTAAAAACCATTCTTAGCTTAGGCTGTACAAAACCAAGTTGGTTTTTTTTTTTCCCAGAAGGGCTAATCGAACAGTATGCAGATATCAAAGAACCAGATCTTTGGCTTTTGAATTTCAGAAGCATGGAGGATAATGCAAGGCAGAAAACTTGGAAGACTGTGTGTGTAGTCACAAATAAGTTTCCAATCACCATCTCGCTTCCCTCCTCACCAAACACCAGATAAAAATAACGGGCAGAGACGGGGGAAGATTGAAGGGTAGGAGTGGAGGGAGAAACCAAAAGAATTTAAACACTGGTGGGTTACTGTGGGGGACCCTCTCAACCTGGGCCCCGTCCCAACCTGATTGTCAGGGGAGGTGGGGATTGCAGAACTCTCTGGATAGTTTGGAGCTTCTTATTCCCTCCACCCAAGGATACCCGCAGGAACTTCTTGTTTTGTTTTTGTTTTCAGTTGTGGTCTCACTTTGTCGCCCAGGCTGGAGTGCAGTGGCACAGTCATGGCTCACCGCAGCCTTGACCTCCTTGGCTCAGGCAACAGGAACCTAGATTTAATCCTAAGAAAAGCAATCTCTCTGGCTGATGGAAATTATGTTTTAATGCCCCCCCACCTTCAGAATTGAAGCTTTAAGTAGAAATTAACTGTTATTTTTTAAAAAGGCAAAGTTATATTTCCAGCACACTTGAAATTATATTCTTTACATAGGCACTCAGATAATTCTAGCTCTTTCAGCATTCACTTCAGCCACTGATGATATCATCTGGAAGTGTCAGCTTATACTTGCACGGCCCTAAGCAGTCGCCTGTTTTGCCTCATGGTATAAACACCTGTTAGCAGTTCATAACATTCTTCTTTCTGTTTTGAAATTCTGGCTGTTCTTTAGGGTATTTCTTGTCTTTGAGGGGACTTATCTGTAAACTCAAGGGTAAGAGACATATTGGAGCATCATAACTTCCCTACAAGAGAAACTAATATGAAGCAGAGTGCATTTGAAAATCAAATCTTTGGCACAATAAGTAAAATCTCTTCCTGATCCCAGGAGATACTGGCTGCCACAGTCATAGTCACATAGCAGAACATTCCAAAGGCCATGAGTAGAGACAAGGCTTGTGGAAACTATGAATGACATCTTTCAGCGAGCGTGATATCCCCCAAATATTTTCATGAATTTTACATTTTCAATGCATTGCAAGCTTCAAGATTTATGTTAAGAGTGGGTTTTAACAGAAAAACCCTGGATGAGGTGGATAGCTTGTCCTTTTTTTTTTTTTAATCTTGATAGTTCTAACTTTCTCGTTCATAAGCACCTAGTGACTGCTTTCACCCAGTTGTTGCCTAAATATGTTTTATGTCTGCCTTTCAATCTTGTTTTGTTTTCTTCAATAAATCACTTGCTAGAACATATGGAAGATGTACAAGTGTCTTGGTTTCTTTCTGCCAACTGAGCCAGTTTGTTTGGGGCTCATTTTTCGCTGTGTTTGATGGCAGGTTGCAGCGCCCTGAAAAAACACTTGTCTGTTTATTCCTCAGCTATTTTCTTTCTTATCTTCTGTTGGATTTCTGGTTCAGCATTCTTACATATTTATTTATTTATTTCTCACATATGAAGGGGGACCCCCCAAAAAATTGGAATTATCGTTTGGAGGGCAGGCTCCTTGTAGCACAGGATTCCCCCCAGGTATGTGTTCTAGGAACCCCTTGGCATCAGTGGACCACCCCATGTTGTTGTGAAAGGCTTTTTTTTTTGGAGATTCTTTCAATGTGTTTGCCCATTTCATGATGGGTAATTTATGAGTGCACCTGCCCACATCCACTGAGTATACAGCAGTTTTGGACCAAAAACGGCATGACCCCCATTCCTCACCCTCCCTATTCTCCTGACCTTGACCTTAGTGAGTTTTTTGTTTCCCTCAATGAAAAAAGTCCTCAAAGGGAAACGGTTTTGCCAACTGGAAAAGGCATCAAAATGGACATGTTCATAAACTGTGTTGAGTGGTGGAAAAAGCATCTGGATAGGTGTATTGCATCAAATTAAGAGCACTTGGAAGGTGACCGAAGTTTAAACATGTAAGAATAAATACAGCATTTTTAATAAACAAGTGCCTTTTTTCAGGAGGGTCCCCTATCATAGACACACATATATACTATTGGGTCTTGTAGAATATTCAAAAACTTGCAATAAGGACAATTTAAGAGCTTAGCTTATGTGAATAATTCTTCTTCTAAAAGTTATCATTAGCAAGTGAATTATTCCATTATTCAGGAAGAATCATTGATCTAAATATGCAACCATGGGCTAGTACAATGCCTCACGCCTGGAATCCTAGCTCTTTGGGATTATCACCTGCAGAGGCAGAAGGATCGCCTGAGCCCAGGAGGTCAAGGCTGCAGTGGGCCGTGATCCTGGAACAGAGTGAGACCCCACTAAAAAATGAAATGAATAGATAAATAAATAAGCAACCCTAGAGTAGGGAGGATTTCAAACAATTGCTATCAGGTCCCCTGTTTCCTCAGCCCATTAAAATAATATTTTCTAAAACTAAGAATATATTACATTTTGGACTTTCTTGAAATAAAAGACAGTTGTCAAACATAAAGCAGCATTATCACTTTTAGTGTTCAAGGCAGTGTTTGATTCTGTGTGGGAATATTTCCCATAAAGTTCTTCATTCCTCTTTGTT
>CAUYQG010182425.1:0-25179 GCA_963574415.1 Tarsius wallacei
TCAACTAAAGATGTTGAGTAGGGAAAGGGGAGCTGAATTCTCACAAACAATTTGATAAGTAACTTATCACATCAAAATGATAGCTCAAGAGATTTGAAACACATAGAAAACAAAAAAAGTTCTAAACAGTCTTTGGATGCAGAGTATAACAAAAACATCTAATTTTTCTTTCTTTTCTAAGCCCATTTCCCAATCCAAATCCTTAACCCTCACTCATAGACAAATCTTCTTTAGTTTAAGGAATAACTGTGTGTTCTTGTCAACTATATTAGGTTGTTTTGTATGTATGTGTTTTTATTTTATATGAAGTATAAGTTGAGATGCATGTACATTCACACACACATATATTAGTGCTTGTGTGTAGATATAGATAAGATATAGATGATATAGATATACTTCTTTTTTCATTCAACACTGTTTTCCATAGAGGTTGAACTAATATACACTCCCACCAACAGTGTAGAAGTGTTCCCTTTTCTCTACATTCTCTCCAGCATCTGTTGTTTTTTGATTTATTAGTGATGGCCATTCTTACTGGAGTTAGATGGTATCTCAATGTGATTTTGATTTGCATTTCTCTGATGATTAGTGAGGCTAATCATCAGAGAAATATTGTCTACCAATTTTACCTCAGTAACGCTGTTAAAAAATAAAGTTGGAGCCGGGCTCGGTGGCTCAGCCTGTAATCCTGCGCCTTTGGGAGGCTGAGGTGAGTGGATTGCCCGAGCCCGCGGGTTCGAGACCCGCCTGGGCAAGCAAGACCTCATCTCTACCATAAATCAAAAAATTAGCCGGGTGTGGTAGCGCGCGCCTGTAGTTCCAGCTACTTGGAAGGCTGAGGCGGAAGGATCGCCGGAGCCCAGCAGGTCGAGGCGGTGGTGGCCGGGAGCGGCCACTGCACTCCAGTCTGGGTGACAGAGTGAGACTCCAATTCAAAAAAAAAAAGAAATCAATATGTTATAATATTTCAGAGGGGAATTTGGCAATATCCAGCAAAATTACATATGTATTTAGACTGTGATCTAGCAATCTAACTTATTGAGCTCTAGAAGGTACAGTAGAAAAATACAGTTCAAAGCCAGGAGCAGTGGCTCACACCTGTAATCCCAGCACACTGAGAAGCCCAGCTGGGAGAATTGCTTGAAACCAGGAATTCAAGACCAGAGTGGGCAACATAGCAAGACCCTGTGTCTACAAAAGGAAGGAAGGAAGGAAAGGAAGGAGGGAGAGGGAGAGAGAGAGTAAGGAAGGAAGGGAGGGAGGGGGGGAGAGAGAGGAAGGAAGGAAGGAAGGAAGAGAGAGAGAGAGAAAGGAAAAAAATAACTGGGTGTGGTGGTAAGCACCTGTAGTCCTAGGTACTTGGGAGGCTGAGGCGGGAGGATAGCTTGAGCCCAGGAGTTTGAGGCTGCAGTGAGCGATGATCACACCACTGCACACCGGCCTGGGTGATGGAGTGAAACCCAGTTTCAAAAAAAGAAAAGAAAAAGAAAAAGAAGAAAGAAAAATATAGGCCAGGCATGGTGGCTCACCCTTGTAATTCCTGCATTTTGGGACGCTAAAGTGAGAGGATTGCCTGAGCCCAGAGGTTCAAGACCAGTATGGGCAATTTGGTGAGACCTTGTCTCTACAACTAAAAAAATAAAAATAAAAATATTAGCCAGGCATGGTGGTGCATGCCTGTAGTTCCAGCTACTTGGAAAGCCAAGGAGGAAGGATCGCCTGAGTCCAGCAGGTCAAGGCTGCAGCAGCCGTGAACCTCCAGCCTGGGCAACAAGTAAGACTCCAACTAAAAAAACAAAACAAAACAATAGCAAATATACAAAATCATAAGCAAAAAAACTTTTCATTCCAGCACTAGTTGTGATAACAAAAACTAGACATTTTCAAATGTTTATAATAGGGCACTTATTAAATAACCTTAATTAAGCATCACAATAAATTATTATTAAGCTGTAAGAGAGTGAAGAATATTTTCTATAGAGGGTCTCCAGTATATTTATAAGGAAAAAAAGCAAGGTGGAGAAAAGAATATACTGAATGTATGCTACCATTTTTTTAAAAGGGTGCTATGGTTTGACTATGCTTCCCAAAGTTCATGTGTTGGAAAGTTAATCTTCAATGCAACAATATTGAGGAGTGGGATCTTTAAAGGTGATTAGACCATGAGGACTCTGCTGTGGGGGTGAATTCCTGACAAAGGATGAGTTCAGCTCCCTTTGACTCTTACATATATGTGCTTTCTTGGCTTTCTGCCTTTGCCATGGGATGACGCAGTAAGAAGGCCCTCACCAGACACGAGCCCTTCGACCTTGGACTTCCCAGCTCCAGAACTGTAAGAAATAAATTTCTTTTCTTTATAAATTACTCAGTCTATGGTATTCTATTATAGCAACATAAAACAAACTAAGACAGTAGGATAAAATACATACATTATATGTTATTTATTTATATTATATATATATGTATTTGATGGAAGAATAAACAAAAAAAAATTGACTGTTCTTTATGACAGTGAGAAAATAGCGTGAAGGAGAAAAGGATAGAAGCCAGACTTCTCAGAACATAATTTGATTTGTAGATTTGACTTTGAAACAATGAAAATATTTTATACAATTATAAAGCAAAATTAAATTTATAATGATCCTCAAAGTCAGAAGCAAAATAAAACAATGAAATCTAAATGTATTGACTTGGTGGCATAACCACAGAGAAGGAAATTATTTTAAGTAAGTTAACTTATAGTTAATGAAAGCTACTTTATATTCCTATTGGATTATATGTAAAGGGCCAAAGGAAAAAACAAACCAACAAAAAAGGACAAAATAATCCTAAACTGTTTTGAGTACTCATATCATTGATGGCAATATAAGTACTGTTTGGATACTGAGGAGTATATGTTGTGAGATAAAAGTTAATGGGATATAATCATGAGAGGCTCATAACTGGGACATTTATTATAGTAGAAAGGAGATACAGGTAGAAAGACTGATGAGCTTAAAACAAATTCTGTAGTCCTGGATTTGAATTTGGAAGTATCAGTATGAATACATGCTCTTTTTTTTTTTTTTTTGCTGTTTTGTTTGTTTGTTTTGTTTTGTTTTTGAGTCGGAGTCTCACTACAATCGCACAGGCTGGCGTGCAGTGGCATGTTCATGGTCACCCCAGCCTCGACCTTCTGGGTTCTGGTGATCCTTCCGCCTCAGCCTTCCAAGTAGCTGGAACCACACGCGCGATTTTTTTTTTTAATTGTAGAGACAAGGTCTTGCCAAGTTGCCTGGGCTGTTTTTGAACCCACAGGCTTAGGCAATCCACTCGCCTCGGCCTCCCAAAGTGCTGGGATTACAGGTTGAGCCACTGAGCCCAGCCAATTTTATTACTTTTTAAAAAGTATTTTCTAACCCTTTCCATTAAAATAACTTGAAAAACAATGATGATCTCACAGCAATGAACACCTCTACTGTCCCAATTGTGGTCTCTATATTTTAATTCCTATTCAAAGACACCAGAACTTCATGAGTAAATGACAAATTTCAGAGTCTAGGACACAAAACTTACACGATAAGATTGGAACATCTTGTCATACTTGAAAGTAAGATAAATATTAAGACAACTGAGATTGTGACAAAACCATGCAGAAGCCATCTTGAGCAGGTTCTTTCTGGACAAAATATGAGACACTATGAACATCATTAGGGAAATAATTGCAGTGAATCAAACACACCAAATAGGTTAAAATCCGTGAGTTTATAATGATAGCAATAAATCATTGGTCACTTTTAGAGAATTTTAGGTAATCAATTCATTCTGGAAAAAAGCTAATAAAGAGAAAGTATCAAGCAGTTATTCTTATTTTCCCATTAACTAAATATTTGATGAGGAAAAAAAAATCTATGTATAGGTATTCTGGCTAATAAATTAAGGATGTAGAATTTGAATATTATTATTTTGCAATCCTAATCAATTAATGGATCTTGGCAGTGATCATCAATGGTTGCTGACAGACATCCCATACAAAGAATCAACCAGGCATTATGTGCCTTCTGATGGAAGTATATGTCATCACCTGTGAGCTATTTTTGCTAATAAATTAAAAAACCCTCTGGTTCTAACAAATGATTTATAGGACATACGAGAAGCAGAAGAGCACGATGAATTACACCATGGGTGTGCAATTAGCAAAATGCATACTGCATATGCCATAGGGGAATAAAAAACACTGCTTGAACGAATACATTGCAAGAAAAATAAAGGAGAGATAAAAAGGGACACATAACCAACTGCAATGTATTGACCTTATTTGGGTCCTAGTTCTATACGAACTATAAGGAAAATGGAAGAGGAAAAGAGACAGAGAGGAAGAGACAGGCAGATACTTGTAGAAATTTGAACTTTGACTGCATATTTGATAATATTAAAGGATTATTATAGACTAGAAGCAAGACATTCTAGTAGTAATAAGCACTTCTAGTACCCAGATCTTGGTTTCCAAATATTATTTGCTACTCAAAGGAATAAAGTTTCTTTGGGAAAAAAAATGACTGATTCCAGGGAAAGTACAGAGAAGTTTAGTGCTAAAAGCAAGAAAGCATTCAAGGACTAACGGAGATGTGGAAAATCATAGAAGCTGATGGGCGGGACCTTCCACTGTGCAAATCTGAGACAATATGAGCATCAAAAAATTATGAAAGTAATGATTATAGCACATAAAATAAAATAAACTTCTGAGTCCATGATATATTTTAAAAGAGAGAAATAGAAATAGAGGAAGGGAAAAATAAATGAAAGAACTCTCCTTTTGGGGTTAGAGGTGGGGTGGAGGCATCCAAATGCCAGCCAACAAAAGTAGAAGGAACTGTAGAAGAGGAAATCCTTCCCTTGCAATTATCCATATAATAGTTGAGCTAGGCAAAGATCATCAACAGAAGCTATAACTATTGGATCAAAGGTTGTTGGGAAACAGAATGTTCATGTGATAGTATCTTCTCCGACCTGGAGTTGGCAGATACTTTTTCCCAGTCTGTAGGCTGTCTCCCTGCTCTCTTGATGGTTTCTTTGGCTTTGCAGAAGCTTGTTAGTTTAATGAGGTCCCACTTGTCTATCTTATCTCTTATGGCCTGTGGGTTTCGGGCTTTGTTCAGGAATTGGATGCCAGTTCCAATTTCCATAAGGGTATGTCCTTCATTTTCAAGGGTTCTTATGGTTTGAGGTTTTACATTTCTAGATGGCCTTTCAAATGCTTAGATAGAAGTGTCAAAGTCCTCAAATATTACTGCAACGAAATCTATGTCTCCTTTTTAGTTCTAATAATATTTTCTTTATGAATTTTTATCCTCTATTTTGAGGTGCATATATATTTAGAATATTATATTATTTTGCTTAATTGATTCCTTTATCATTACCTAATGACCTTCTTTGTCTCTTTTTACTGTTTTTGACTTAAAGTCTATTTTATCTGACACAATTACAACTACTCCTGCTCACAATTGGCTTCTCTTTGAGAGGAATATCTTCACTTTCAGTCTATATATGTCTTTACAGGTAAAGGGAGTTTTTTGTAGGCAGTATATAGTTGGCTCAAGTTTTTCAAACCACTCAGCCAGTCTATATCTTTTAAGAAGGCAATTAAACTGTTTACATTCCATTTTTTTTTTCTGGGATCCTCTGAACCACTCGCCTGGGAAGGCTGCCAATTATTTGGTGTGTGAGCATGGGCAGGTTCCTCTTCCCAGCCAAGTCTCAAGTTTAAAATATGGAAAATAGAAGACCCATCTTTAGATTTTCTGCAAAGGTTGTTTGAGGTCCTGGATGAAAAGTACCAGTTCCAATGCTGTGCCTTGTGGCTTTTTAATAAACAGATACGTTCATGGTTGCCATCGTTATAATATCACTCATATGCATCGAATTTATAAAGTGATTACCTGGGAGTAAAATCCCCACTGAATACATTTAATTTTAGCTCCCTTTCATACACATGGCATTTATAGTGAGGTTGGAAATGTGGAGAAAGAAAATTTCCAGAGTGATGTGAAGATGGAGAATATCCTTCAAAAAAAATCCAATTTGGGGGCCATTGATATCTAAGTGTTGTTTGAGTATCATAATTAATGAGAAAGAGAAAAATGCGGAGAATTTTTTTTTGGTGGGGGCAAGGTTTTGTCATTTTGTGCCCTAAAACATGAAAAGAATTAATGTGTGGCCCAGACCAGGATGACAGTCACTCTTAAACTTGGCAGATCCTTCAACAGAAAATACAACTGATGAATTTTGTAGGGGGAAATATGTTGGCACGTGTGCACTGTGCTTAAGGAAAACAAAACAAATCAGATTATGGTCTGTATGTCTAATGGCATTGCTCTGGTCAGAATCTTCAAGTTGGAGATTAGGACAGGAGAAGGCTTTAATGTTGAGGAAACATTAATTATCAAAATATACTCTAAAGGGGGTTTATGAGATTATGGTTAGGATTAAGAGCCCTGGAAAACAACCGGGGCTAATGGTTGCCTGGGAAATATCCCACTGTGGTAAGAATCCTTAGCCTGTAAGAAATGATCTCCAGGTGGTAGCAGCATGATGACAGAAAGACATGCATTTGACGCATGTTTGTTTCTCCCCAGCATCCTAAAGAGCCCACAATTTCCACCCTCAGTGACTATCAGACTTGGAATTGTGTCAGTGTCCAGATCTGATCTCTGGCATCTGCCTCAGTTCGCATTCTCAGATTTAACCCTTTCAAGATGTGTTTGCTGATCCTGTTCCATCTTTGAGGAAGAAACAACCTTTACCATCTGGAGGTTGAAGACGCGAGACCAAATCTCCCTTTTGCCTTCAAAGATAATGTTGGGTTTTAAGAGTTAACATTGTCTCTTTTGTAAATATTCCCTTTTCAAGTTTTAAATGCAACCTACACAAATGTTTCCATCCTTCTTCCTCTATCTTCAAAAAAAAAAAAGTGTTTTAAGTTGTCTTGCTTTATTCCCTGGTCCTCAATAGAACTCCAAATTTTTCATTGTTATTATACATGAGAACTTACTTCTGTCATTTTGTTCATTTTTTCTGGTTGTTTTTTATATAAGTTGTTTCATTTTAGGTTTTTTGTTAAAAAAGAATAATCAGTGGGTTTTTCCAAGCCCCCAAAGGGTATCAAATACATATATAATATATATGAATATATAAGATATATAATAGTATTATAATGCATAACATATATATTATGTAATTTTATGTACACACACACACACACACACACACACACACACATAGATGTATTATATATATAATTACTGAAAACCATCACTCTCTCATTTAGACCTGTATCAGCCTCCTTGACCAACTTGCAGGAAGCCCATAATTAGAAGGCCTGACATTGTGAAAGCTAAATTATACTACTTATAACTAGAAGGTTGCTTAGACACCCTAAACTTGACTCGTTAGTTGCCCCCAAATGTGTGAAAAGTTATTTCAAAGAGAATGTTAACCAGCTGTGACCAAATTGATAGGAACAACCAAACTGAGATATACCATGAGCACAGTTAAACATTAGGAAGAACTTCTCAACCACGTATGCGATTATGTGGCAAATCAAAATACTACCAAAGATTACAGAATTACTCTTCCTGAAGGTCTTCAAGTAGTAATATCACAAATGATACTTCAGATGTTTTTCATTGCAGGCCTGAGCAGATATGTAGAGGACTAAATGTAGAGACATTCAGAATCCCCTGAGCACTTGTTACAAGATGTCTCATGGGTGAAATAGCATTTGCATGTATACATCAGAATATACAATAGACCTTTGATTACTGGCACTCATCAAATAAAGGTTTTGTAATGTGCCTACATCTCTTCATTTTCTTTGAACACAAAAATAATTAACCAGTCTTTATAGGCTCTCTCAAGCACATCCATTTAGTCACGGTGTATGTTTTAGTCTAAGTGGATAGAGTACAGAAAGTCCCAAGCCAATGAATCAATGCTTAACCCTGGCAGATTGGTCCCAATTAGTGTTCCATATCTAATGCCAAAATTACGAAATATAATTGTCTTAGACTTCTGGGCACAGCTTTCCAGAAGCAAGTCATTTAAATGTTTAAAATAAGTGATTTTGTGATATTATATTGAAAAATTAGATATGAGTGTGGTATAGTCTCTGCTCATGGTGAACTACAGCATCAAGATAAAACAGTCATATTCATGATTCACTATGTGAAAAGAGATATGTTAAGAAGTTCATTGACTATAACAACCCTTGATTAAGGTATGCTGACTGTATGTTCTCATTTGGGTTTGTAGAGGGGAAAACAGTCACAACCCTACCTTGGATGGGCATCCTTAATATTTCTAAACTGGAGGGGATACCAAAGATAAGTCTATTTAAACTGAATGTGTTTATTTTTTTAAAAGTTATGCTGGGGAATATGAAGGTTGTCTAAATAATCAACACCAGAAATATAATAAAGCTAAAATAGAATATTAGTCGGAATTGACTAAGTTATGCTTCAATAGCAAACAACTTGAAAGTCTCGGAAACTTAAAACAATTATGTATCTTTTTTGTCATGTTAAATGAGCATCATAGAAAGAGAAGCTCTGTTTATGGTCAAGTTTCCTGTCTAATGGAGGTATTATCTCAAAATACGTATCCATGGAAACATATCAGATCTTAAAGTTTTGGCCAAAGAGAGTCACAAGGTAATACCTGATATCAGCTGGGAAGAAAGTAAAATCCTACCCTGTGTTCAAAACAACAGCCTGATCACAATCTTACCAATTTCATTTTTTTGAATATAGAACTATCAGCAAGAAAGCTTTCTTACCTTGTTTGATTTGGACCCTCCTACTGAAAATCAGTTAACTATACATCTGTGTGCATTTCTGGGCTCTCTATCTGTTCCATTAGTCTATGTGTCTGTTTTTATGACGATGTCATACTGTTTTTATTACTGTTGTGCTTTTGCTTTTAAATTGAGGGTCTCACTCTGTCGCCCAGCTTGGGGTGCAGGGGCATGTTCATGCCTCACTGCAGTCTAGACTTCCTCGACTCAGGTGATGCTTCCACTTCAGCCTCCTGAGTAGCTGAGACTACAGGTGTGCACCACCATGCCTGGCTAATTTTTTTTCTTTTCTTTTTTTGTGTAGAGGTGAATTGTTATACCTAGGCTGGTCTGTAACTCCTGAGCTCAAGTGATCCTCTGGCCAGGGCCTCCCAAAGTGCTGGGATTACAGGCATGAGCCAGCACATGCGGTCTATTACTATGGTTGTAGTATATTTTGATATAAGAAAATGTGATGCCTATAACTTTTTTCTCATAATTGCTTTGCTTATTTGGGGAAGTGCGTGCTTCCATGTGAATTTTAGAATAGTTTTTTTCTACTTCTGTGAAAAATGCCTTTGAAATTTTAATAAAGATTGCATTAAATCGATAGATGACTTTGGAAATGTATGGCCATTTAAAGAATAAAAATAATAATTCTTCCAATTCATGAAGACAAGATGTATTTTCATTTATTTGTGCTTTAATTGCTTTTATCAATATGTTATAGTTTTCAGGGTGCAATACTTTTATCCCCTTGGTTATGTTTATTCCTAAGTAGCTTATTATTCTTATGCTATTCTAAGTTTCATGTCTTCTTAATTCCTATTTTGGATATTTTGCTGTTAGTATATAGAAATGCAAACAATTTGTGTATGCTGAATCTGTATGCTACAATTTTGCTGATCTTTTAGTTCTAACGTTTTTTGATGGTGTTTTTTAAGGCTTTCTAAATACAAGATTGTGTCATTTGCAAACAGGATTTTTGCATCTATTTTTATTAGGAATTTTAACTTGTAGTTTTCTTTTCTTGTGATGTCTCACTTTGCTATCAGAGTTACACTAGACTCAGAAAATGAGTTTGGAAGTCTTCCATCTTCTTCTACTTTTTTAGAAGAGTTTAAGAAAGACTGGTATTGATTATTTAACTATTTGGTAGAATTCACCTGTAAAGCCATTTGAATCTGTGCAGTTCTTTGCTGGGAGATTGTTTTTAAATTCCTGATCCAATTCCTTTATTTGTTATTGGTATTTTCTGATTTTCTCTTTCTTCTTCATTTGGTCTTGGGAGATTTATGTTTTTCAATATGTGTCTTTTTCTTTTAGCTTGTCCAATTTGTTGACGTATAATTGTTTATGAGTCCCCTGTGTTCTTTTTTTTATTTATGTGTCATCAGTTGTAATGTCTCTTCTTTCATTTCTGCAGTATTATCTCCCCACCCCCCACCCCCCCCCCGCCCCGCTCCGGCTAGCTAAGTACTTGTTGATTTTATTTTTTCAAAAAACTAACTTTTAATTTTATTGATTTTTTTTATCGATTTTGTACCCTCTATTGTATTTCTTCTCTAATAATTATTTTTTTTCTCTGATAGCATTGGGTTTATGTTCTTCTTATTCTGGTTTCTTACTGTGGTTGTTCTTCTGGTTGTTTATTTAAGATCTTTCTTGTTTTTAATGTAGGTATTTATCACTATAAACTTCTCTCTTAGTATTGGTTTTGCTAAATCTCATAAGTTTTGATATGTCATGGAGATATTGTCTAACTTCCCTTGTGATTTCTTTTTTTAATTCATTGGTTGTTCAGGAGTATACCGCTTAATTTTTACGTGTTTGAAGATTTTCTAATTTTTCTTCTGGCATTGACTTCCAGTTTTATTTCATTATAGTCAAAAAATTATATTTTGTATAATTACAATTTTCTTTCATTTGTTAAGACTTGCCTTGTGACTAACTTGTAAAAACATTTCTTTATTCTAGTGAAATATATGTGTGCCCTTGAGAAGAATTTGCATTCTTCTCATTGGGTGAAATGTTCTGTTAGGCCCATTTGGTATATAGTGTTATTAAAGTCCTCCATTTTCTTAATCATCTGTCTAGATTTTCTGTCTATCCTTAGATGCAGTGTATTGAAATTTCCTACTATAATTGTGTATGTCTATTTCTCTCTTCGTGTCTGTCAGTTTGCATATTTAAGTACTCTGATATTGAGAACATATACATTTATAATGGCTAAATATTTTTGAGGGGTTGACCCATTTATCATTATAAAATGTCCTTGTCTCTTATAGCATCTTTTGACTTACAGTCAATTTTGTCTCATGTAAATGTAGCTAACTCTGCTTTGTTATGGTTACTATTTCATTAATTATTTTTATCCCTTCACTTTTAATCCATGTGTGTCTTTAAATCCAAAGTTGGCTTCTTTTATATACTTAATAAGGGGGGAACCAAATAACCCCAAAATCTATTTATCAAAAACTGTGCATTCATTCTTAAATGTTTAAACTTCAGTCACCTTCACAGGACTCTCCATTTCATGCAAAGCACATATAAAAATGCTTCTTTCACTACTCAGAACCATTTTTGAACCTGTCAATGTTGGTGCCTTTTGGAGCTTTTCCCATTTTTTGTTTTACTTCTTCTACATTAGCGAAACATTTCTCTTTGTGGAGTTTTTTCATCCAGGTAAACAAAAAACAAATCATTTGAGGTGAGATCAGGTGAATAGGGAGGGTGCGACACAGGAGTCATGTCACTTTTAGTCAAAACTCACTGAACACAAAGTGTGGTGTGAGAAGGTTGTTCGTGTAAATCACCCATCATGAAATGGGCAAATGCATTGAAAGGCTCTCAAAAAAAAAAATCACTGAAGCCAAACACAGCCTTCTTGCAACAACACTAGTACAATGATACCAATGAGTTCCTAGAACATTTACCTAGCAGGAGAAGCCTGTACTTCCAGGGGCCTGCCCTCTAAATGATAATTCCAGTTTTGGGGATGTGTCTTATAATACATGTGACCATTCTATGACTTCTGATCAGGTTATATAGTTCATCTACATTTAAAGTAATCATTGATAAGTAAGGACTTGCTATTGACATTTTGCTAATGGTTTTCTCTGTTTTAAAGTTATTTTGCACTTTTCTTCTTCTCTTGCTGTATCCCTTTGTGATTTTATGATGTTTTATAGTGATATGCTTTTATTCTTTTACATTTTTGTTTTGTTTAACTACTATAGACTTTTTTCCCCTTTGTACTTACCATGAAATATTGTACGATTATAATGTCTATTTTAAGCTAATAACAACTTAACTTCAATCACATGCAAAAACTCTATACATTTATTTCCCTCCCACACACTAAGTTATTTATGTAAAATTTTACTTCCTTTTATTAGGTATCTATTAATGTATGTTTGTAGTTATAGTTCTTATTACTTTTACCTTTTTTTTAAATACAGAATTAGAAATGACCTGTGCACCATAATTATGTCATTACATGTATTTGTACTGGTCTATATATTTGCCTTTACATGTGAAATTTATACTTTCATAGGCTGTGTAACATCTTTTCATTTCAACTTGAAGAACTCTCTTTAGAACTTTCTGAAAGGGAGGTTTTAATTGTGACAGACTTCCTCAGTCTTCGCTTGTTTGAAAAAGCCTTTAATTTCCCTTCACTTTTAAATTACAGTTTTTCCAGACAAAATATTTTTGGTTGGCAGTTTTCTACATTCAGCACTTTGAATATGCCATTCCAATCTCTCCTGGCTTGCAAGATTCCTGTTGAGAAATCCGATGATAGTCTTATGAAGGTTCCTATATACATAAAGAGTCATTTTTGCCTTGCAGTTCTCAAAATTCTCTATTTGCCTTTTAATTTCAGCAATTTAGTCATAATGTATTTTAATGTAGATTTTCAGGTTCAAACTATTTGGAGTCTTCTGTGGTTTACGAATCTGGATGCTTATTCTCCTCCACAGACTTGGGAAGTTTCTATGCTTTATTTATTTCTCCTTTTTTTTTTTTTTTTTTGAGTTGGAGTCTCACTCTGTCACCCAGACTGGAGTGCAGTGGCCGCTCCTGGCCACCGCAGCCTCAACCTGCTGGGCTCCGGTGATCCTTCCGCCTCAGCCTTCCAAGTAGCTGGAATTACAGGAGTGCGCTACCACGCCCGGCTGATTTTTTTAATTTATTGTAGAGATGAGGTCTCGCCAAGTTGCCCAGGCGGGTCTCGAACCCACAGGCTCAGGCAATCCACTCACCTCAGCCTCCCAAAGGCGCGGGATTACAGGCTGAGCCACCAAGCCCGGCTTATTTCTCCTTTTCTAAAGCCAGTTGCAGCCTCTCACAACATTAGCTGGTACACTGATACCAATGGATTCCTAGAACACTTACCTAGTGGGGAAAGCCTTTACTTCGACAGGCCTGCCCTCTAAAAGATAATTCCTTTTCTCCTCCCTTTCTGAGACTCTAATAATGCATATATTGGTTCTCCTATTAGTATCTCGTAAGTCCTGTGAGCTTTCTTTACTTTTTTTTCTTTTTCTTTTCTCATTGTATAATTTCAGATGGCCTATCTTCAATTTCAGTGATTATTTTTTTCTGCTTGATTAGTTTGCTGTTGAAACTTTCTATTGAATTCTTTAGTTCAGCCATTACATTCTTTAACTCCAGAATTTCTGTGGATTTTTTAAGGTTTCTGTGTTGCTTTGGATTTCTAATTTTGTACATGTATTGTTTTTCTGATATTGTTAAATTGTATATCTGTATTCTCTTACAGCTCATTGAGCTTCTTTAAGATGATTATTTGAACTTCCTTGTCTGGAAGCTTGTGGAGTTCTATTTCTTTAGTGTCAATTACTGGAGCTTTATTTTATTTCTTTGGTAATGTCAGGTTTTCCTGACTTACTCTTCATGATTCTTTTAGCCTTGCACTTTTGAAAGAGCAATCACATCTTCTAGTCTTTACAAACTGGCCTCAGCAGAAAGAGCCCTTTACCAGTCAGCTCATCCAGAGATTGGTGAGCCAGTTGGCAAGGTCTGCAGGATGGACAGTTGACAGTGTCCTTGGGTAAACTCAGTGCTAGGATCCACAGTTTGGCATGGTCACCATTAACATTTGCAGGCAGACTATTGAGATTTTTGCACTGGTTGTTGAGAGTCTATACTCTTTTTATTTGTTCTAAGCTACTCCCAAGTAATCTAGATATGTTGATTATCTCAGCGTTCTGGGTAAGCCATGACATAAGAATACTTCTAACGTAGTGCCTATACGTGCTGGGGAGGTCAGCCACTCACTGCTTTCTCTCTTTCCTCTATGGGAGAACTCAAAGAACAAGAAGATCTCTCTTGGCCCTGGATGTTCCAACTTGAAAGAAGTGTGATACAGGTAAAGTAAAATTGTTTTTCTTACCCTTTCAATTAATTTTACTCATTTCTGTGTTCCATCAGAGTGCTTTCAACTCTATCCTGAATTCCAGAACTCTCATACAAGTATTTTCATTCATGAGTGGTTGCTAAATCAGTGTTTCTGTTGGGAGACAAGGGCTCGGCCTCCTGTTCCACCATCTACTTACTTCACTGTTGTTTTGTTTGCTTTTGAATCTGTGTATTGGTTTAGTCATCATTATTACATAATTCTTACTTACTATCTTTCCAAATACTACCTGTAGTTCAGTCTTTATTTCCTCCTCTTAGATGTAAACATATATTTATTTCTTAGAGTTAAACATATAAATAAATTTCATGCTCCAACATAATGTCTTTTTTCTTTTATCTTCTGTGTTTTTCATCATATTTTTCCTCCATACTACACTATGGATAACTCCTTCTTGCCCATCTTCCAACTTAACTGACATCTTCCAGCTGTGTCTAGTCCACTATTAAAACTACCCATTGAAATCTTA
The DNA here is from genome assembly GCA_963574415.1 of Tarsius wallacei. Classification (NCBI taxonomy): domain Eukaryota; kingdom Metazoa; phylum Chordata; class Mammalia; order Primates; family Tarsiidae; genus Tarsius; species Tarsius wallacei. Next base: position 14,719 of record CAUYQG010182425.1, read on the forward strand.
TTTTCTTTGTTTTGGGGGGGGAGGGGTACTTCTAGAGGTTCTAATTACATTTACATTACTTTTTTTTGTTTCTTAATTATTGAACATATTTCAACCTAATTTTTATTCATTTAAACATATCAAGCATAGTTTAACAAGTTGTGTCTATTAAAGCCAATATAAAGTGACTTTATGAGTTTGTTTTGTTGTCCATTGCTTCTATTATTTCTTTGTCCATAGTATCTTATTTATTTGCATACCAAACTATAGTTGGGTAAAATTATTTTTATTTAGCAATTTGTAGAACTCATTTGAAGTTTAGAATAAATGTACTTTTTTTAGAGGATATGCACATTTGCTCTCCTAAATGCATGGATCACTATAGTCAGCAATTGTCAAGGTTAACTCATAGATTTCCAGAATCATGAAGACCATATGAACTTAGACTGCAGAACCTCATAAGAGGCAGTCTACCTTTCCTTTTTAGAGCATATTACTTAGGCCTATACTGTATTCTGGAAAAAGTATCCTATTTCACTCTTCTCACTATGCAGGCTTTGAGTTTTATTACTATATTCCTCATTCAACAAAGTAATCAAAAATAAAATTCTAATTTCCCCAAATCAGCATACACAGTAAAGATAAAAGCAGTTTTCATCTCCATTTACTTTTTGCATTCATATTTTTACCTTACTTTTGAGCTGATAATTGCTTACCTTCTTATTCATTCTTTCATTCTTTTAAATATTTTATTATTTTTTCTCAATCATTTGGTGCTGTTCTTTGAGTAAGAGTTAGTCAAAATTATCTAGTCTGCCATTTTCAGTAACCAGAAGCCCAAGTCAAAAAACTTCTGTGGAGTATTTATTAATGCATTTATAAAACAAGTGGTTAATGAGCACCAGGTATCTACTATACATTGTGTTTGACATGAAGAATTTGATCAGAGCCCTGGCATAAAGAAGCTCATAATTAAGGATTCATCATGCAACTCAAGCCCCTCTGTTCTCCTGTTATAACACATATAATATCAAAAAAGAGAAGACACAATCAAAAAACATCAGAGGAACAGTAGAGTAGTGTTTAAAAGCATAGGCTCTGAAACACTGTTCTGCTCTTACTATTTGACTTCGGGCAAGTTGCCTATTCTCTCTGTGACTCAGGTTCCTCACTTGTAAAATAGAGATAATTATAATAATCACTCTGTTGGGTTGCTGTGAAAATTAAATTAATTAATATATATTAAGCTCTTAGAACATATAACCATTTAAGCAGTCCCAACTGTTGGTTATTATTGTTATATTTTATACAGTAGAATGCCAACCAATCGACAGTATTCTTGATTTAAGCTTTCTCAACACCAACAAACTTTTAAAAATCATTGACTTTATGCAGCCTCTAAACTGGACATACCCTCTGGGAATTAATCAACATGTAGTTTGTTTATTACCTCCTATTTGGCATCAGGCAGTGAGGTTCACCTGGTAAATATGCCAAAAGTATTTTATTATTCTCTTGTTTGGACCTCAGGTGGAGAGGGCTAAATAATCATACTAATTAGTTCACACACAGGTGTCGAGGGCTGAGTAATTATACTAATTAGTTCCTACACACCACCTTCATTGGTCCATGCAAGGTCTCCCATGTGTTATTTATTTACATATTTTTCTTTTACCACCTTTCTTTATATTCATTTTCCTTTCCCAAGCAATTAATCTCGTACTTGAAAAAAATCTGCTTGAATTTGTGTGAATACTTGTGAAGTCATTGTTGATATTTGTGTAATGTGTTAAATTTGTGATAATTTGAGTAAACTCCAAAATGTGCATTCAAAGCCTTCTACAACGTCACGTGAACAAATGCTTCACAACAACCTCATAAACACAAATATTAATTTTGTGTTATCTACCCAGTCAAGTCAGAAAATTCAGACTGTTTTCTTATTTCTCCATCTCTCAATCAAACCCTGCCAATTCTGCCTTAGAAATGTCTGCCAAATTCATTTATATTCCTCATCCCCACAGCCGCTAAATTATTTCAAGCGCTCATCAACTTATTTCTTCACAACTGCATTAGTGTCGTGTCTCTCCCCTGCCAAATCTAACCTCAACGTTGCCACCAGAGTAATTTTTCTATGTAAAATTAATTAAAAACAGATTGTGATTCTAACTTAATCAATAATGTCCAGTCACTCCCCAGTGCTCACAGGACAAAATCTAAGCTCCAGGTATAGTTTTAAAAATCATTTGCTGACTCAGCCTTGAAGTTCATCTCCTTCCACTCTTCTCCTCAACCGAAAGGCTGGTCAAACCATAAGGCACAGGCACTTCTGGGGATCAGTGACTGTGCTCATATTGTTCCCCCTGCTTAGAAGGCTTTCTTCGCTTGTGAAAAAGGTGAATTATCTTCCTTAATCTTATTTTAAATGGTATCTTCAGTGAAATGCCTACTCCTGTGTCCACCAACACTGCCACTATCACGGCCCCAGAAAAAGTGCTCTCACCTCTGTTTTCCCAGAATTGTAAGCAGATCGTTGTTACCACATGTCATATTATAGAGTTAGGACGGTATTATGTGTTGAATGGAGTCCCCCAAGAAATTTTCATATGATGAAATTCTAACATCCCGTACCTCAGAATGTGGCCACATTTGAAGACAGGGTCTTTTAATCGGTAATTAAATTAAAATTAGATCACGAGGATGGCACTAATCCAATATATGACCAAGTCCTTATAAAAAGAGGAGATTTGGACACAAATACATAGGAAATTCTGTCTCTGGACTGCCTTTGGAGTTTAGCTACAATATTAGATAGATAGAAAGATTGATAATAGACAGATAACATTTATATAATATATAAATTTATATGTACTCACATTATATATATTTATATGTACTCACACATCTTATTGGCTCTGTTTTGGTGGGGAACGCTGACTAAAATAGATAGTAGCTGTCTTATCCACTCATTGCCAAGTTCCTAAGGTCAGAACCACATTTAATAGAATAATATAGTATAACTGTGTGTGTGTGCACGGGTGTACGTGTACAAGGTTTGTCTCAGGCAGTATTCTGAGGCACTAACTCATTTGATCCTTACAAGAACTTTGTAAAAGAAATACTATTATTATCTCAATTTTACTAATGAGGTTAAGTAATGTGCCCAAAGTTAGTCATTTCCTAAACCACAGGGGTGGGTTTTGAAAAGAGCCGTATCCCTATGCTAAACTATAAAACATCATGAACATGTTCTTATTCTGTTAAAAAAAAAAAAGCCACATGATATGGCTGGCACAATTAAAATATTTTATGAATGAATGAACGAATAATATCCGATTCCATATTTGTACTACATGTGTATCCTAAATATGTAAATATTTACTCATACTTGGAGATAAGGCCATTTGGGAAGTGTTGCTCTGTTTTAAAGACCAAGGCATGAAACTCACAGCACTGTTTATTCATCTGCTCAATGTTATAAGAGAATGAGAGGATAACAGGGGTGCAAACTGCTTTATAAGGCTCATAAGTATCAAATAGTAATATACCCTTTAAGTCGTTTCTTTAAGAGAAAAATGAAATTTCTTCAAATTCTTTTCCATGCACCTATTTTATCAAAGACTCCACTTTGTTAAGTCAGACATAACTAAATTATACCAGAACGTATTGTATGGTCACTATTTATTTCATTCTGAATGTCCCACAATTTTGTCTTTATGAACTTTTGTAAACTTCTATGAGTTTTATAAGGGCCGATGGGTGAATATGCATCTGTTTTGTGCTTGAATTTGTTAAAAATCAAAGTTTTATCTCAATAGAGCTATTATATTAACTGTCTCAAATTCAAGTATAGGGGTGTAATATGAAATATCAAAAATTATAAAATATCCAAATCATTTAGTTGTTTGTTTAACCTTTTTCCAAATGTTACTTATAAAAACAAGAGACAATGCACTGCTCATCCCCGTTACCTACTTTAAAGCTGTTAAACAAGTACATCTAACTAATATTAAATTGGAAAGAAAGAAAACAAAAGCTCGAGTGTTTTGACTTACTTGTTCCTCCACTCCGATTTCCTGTCTTCCTTACTGTCAGCACACAGATTGTGCAGGCCTGGTGACAAGTTGAACAAAATGCCTTTTGCTGTTCTTTTGATTTGTACAATAACATGTTAATTGCAAACCTGAATCCTTCTCTGACCTATTGATCACACAAACACCTTTGCCAATTGATGCTTCCCAGAATGTCAAAAGGCATCCAATAAAATTAAACACAAAATAATTCTCTGCCTACCCTCTTCCAAGTAAATATAATCCCAAATCATCTGCAATCTCACATTGTTGACAAGGCCGGTTTTAAAACGATACTGAAAAACCAGAAAAATCTTCTTTTTCCCCGCCCTCTGGAAGCCCTCCCTATACCACCTCTAGCATTTCAGATCAGTATTCGTTTTCTTATTTAATAACCAAGGGCTAGATTTACAGGTGGAATTAATAGCGATCATTACAATACAGAAAGCAACAGCTGCACCTATTCAGCTCTGTGTTCGTGATGCAGTTATGAGGACCGATCAGAAACCAATCTAGACACAGGGCTTAGTCATGTCATCTTTCAACTTGAAGCAAACTTCTTGCTGTTTATTTTAGTAAATATATGCATGTAACACGTTTGACCTTGATCTTATTTGAATATAAACACTGATATATTGATAATACTTTTGTCCTTATTGAATCTGAATAAGTAAAGGAGAGAAAAAACTTATACATGTGACAAAAGTTGCTGCGTTTACTAATGAGTTTGCTGGGTCTAGTAAAATCTCAGCTATCAGAGCCCTCATAAGCAGCATTTCCAATCCAGAATCTACCAAGATCCAGAAATCAAACAAATTAAAAAAGGAAACTTGAAGAAACGAAATGATTGTCACACTTTGTAGTGTTAATTTGATATGCTTGTCAAACAGGAATACCTTAATCTTTTACTCAACACCTGACATATTCGATTATTAAATTTTCAACCTCAGAGTCAATTACAATCAATAAAAAGAGGACTATGGATATGTGTCCCCTGCAAATATCATGTTGAAATTTGATCTCTCATGGAGAAGGTGGGGCCTGATGGCAGGTGTTTGCACTCGGAGGCTGTATCCCTCATTGGTGACTAGAGCTATCCCTCTGGTCCTGGTGAGTCCTCGCTCAATTCGTTCCTGTAAGAACTGATTGCTAAGGGTGCCTGGCGCCTGCCTCTTTTCTCTCCCTTTCTCTCTTGTAATGTGATGCTCCCCTTCACTTTCTGCCATGAGTAAAATCTCCCCGAGGCCTCACCAGATGCAGACGCTGGCACGATGCTTCTTGCACAACTTGCCAAACCGTGAGCCAAATAACCCTCTTGATAAATGACCCAGCTCAAGTGTTTCTTTATAGCAACACAAATGAACCGGGACAGACTGCTATGGGCAGGAACGCTGAGGACGTTGAGAAACTGCATAATGGCAAAGAATGACTCTATTTTATAACCCCTCAATGACATTCTCATTATAGAAAAATTCTAAAAGTATCACTGTCCAATTCTGGTGTATATACCTGTTAGATGCAGAAAAATTTTGAGAACCGAACAGATATTTTAAAAGAGATGATACACTCTATTTACAGCCTGAAGAACATTTATTTATACAGCACTGATTATTTATTTGTTTCCTGTCTCTGGCCACCTAGAAATAATGCCCTACGTAGCAAAAATGTTTTGATAGAATAACCTGGTCGTGGAATTGTCTGTCTTCAACTTATCAATGTTTTCATACTTTCCCTTGATGATCGCTATCACAGCTAATACTCTATGATAAACCAGCTCGAAACAAAGTTGCTTAAAACAGCATTTTATTATTTTTCTCCATTTTGTGGGCTGGCTAGCCTCCAATGGACAATTCTGATGTCCGTGCATGGTGAGCCAAGGTTTCTTATGCGACTATGCTCAGTTGGGACTCAGGGCCAGAGCACGTCCGTGCTGCAGCTGGGATGGATGGGTGCAATGGCTGGGGGCTGGGTGGGCCTCTTTTCTCTCTAGATGGTTTTGCATCATTAAGTATCTAGTTTCATCCCAGAGTTTCATCCCAGGATGTCTTGATTTCAAAAAGGTGGAAGCACAAACTAGAAGGTCTCTTAAAGCCAGTTCTGGATGTCCCCCAGAGTCATTTCTGCCACATCACCGATCAAAGCAAGTCACAGGGCCAGCCCAAGTTCAAAGAGAGAAGAAAGAACTCCACACTCGAGGGGAAGTACAGCCCACAAGGATAAGAAGGGGAGGAATTGTTGGCAGCCATGTTTGCATAGAATCAGTTAGTCATGTTCACCAATTTCTTCAGATACCGTAAACTCCTAAGTGAAGACCAAATCGTAAACAAAAAGGCAGACATGAGGTCCGAGTAGACAAGGTCAGCCCCCAAGATATCGTCATCAAGGAAGCAGACTTTTGTCAGTGTCCAGAGGCTTTTTAGCTAACATAAACAGCAACAGGATTGGAAGCCAGGTGTAAGGGGAAGTCAGCATCCCCAGATGCTGAGCCAGAACAGGCAGAGAGGAAAAGAGGGATATCGTTTGGAAAAGAATCTCTGCATCTCTTCAGGCATCTCAGTTTAACTGGCAGTGTAATAGATATATACTGTGTATAGATGACACTGGGGGCTGCTTGCCCATTGCCTTTGTTTTGTGCACTAAGAACTGTACCTTCGCAATAAATTTCAAAAGGACGATGAACTTTGCAGGGTAACTGCCAAATGGAAAAACCGGTTACAGGGAAATTAGAATCCAAACAAAGACAATTTTGTGTTCTCAAAAGACAAGTTAACTTCTAGTTTAAAGTTCTCATAAATACAAGGTAACAACAAAACTCTGTAGTAAGAACTGGATATTTTAAATAAATTGATAATATGTAATAAGAAAAAACCCGTATAAAGATGACTAGAAAATCTTATAGAAGGGCATAAAAAAAGACCTAAACAAATAGAAAGACAAGCTACTTTGTAGCATGGGATGTCTTAACAGCATAAAAAAAACATTTTTTTGCATACGAATATGTATTATCAATGCACTTTCAATTAGAGTCCTAAAGAGTTATTCTCATGGATTATATTAAAAGATCTTAAATTTTAAATAATAAATAATTATTAAAAGTAGACAATAGAATAATGAAAATAAAAATATATAAAGTCATCCTCGTCAAATCAATATGGCAGTGTTTTGGAGGAGAAAATAAACTGTTTTTTCCTCCTACTTTCAACTCCCAACACAGAATGCTTCTGTGATCAAATGTGTGGGAGTTTTTCTCATAAAAAAAGTAATTTTCTAACACCAGCTGGGTATGCTGTAATTCAATTTAATTATGACACTCTCTACCTGGAGATAGCATCAGTTCCCATAAGCTAAGGGCTGGGTCTTGCAAGACACCAATCTCAAGCAGTGTGTACCCAAGTAATCCACAATTTGTCTATGGCTTTGGCCAGCCAAAGGGTGACCTTTAACCTTCTGCCATGACAAGAAACCTAAAAGTTTACTATAGATAATTATGCTAAATCATGAATTGAAAGGTTGGGTTGTACCGATCTTGCATCTGATGGAGATTTGCCGAGGGAGTGAGATAGGCTGCCACTTAGTCCCGCAGTAGAATGTCTGAACACTTTCTAATGGCTACGCTGAGGCAAAAAGACTAAACTAAGAATAAGCTAAGTTTCTTCTAGGTTTCTATAGGTACCTCCTTTTAAATAGTGAACACTTTACAGTGTGGATACGCTGGGCAAAGAGGTGATTCACACACTGAGCAAGACGAAATGGGGGACACAAGATTTTATGGCGTGACTCAGAATGGTGTGCAATTCAATCCTTGCGAATTGTTTGCTTCTGGAATTTTCCATTAATTTTTTCAAACCACAATGGACTGCGGGCAGGTGATTGAAACCTCAAAAAGTGAAACTGCAGATAAGGGGGGATATATTATATATGTGTATATATTTCTTATTATAAAACACTCTTACCAGTACTGACATTAAAAGACAAATAATTTAGAGGAACAAAACAAAAAATTCAAGAGAAAAATTATAATAAAAAATTAATACATGACAGAGAATATTTTAGTTCTGTGGAGAAAATGATGGACTATTAAATAAATGGCACTGGCCTCATAGACTATCTTTCTGGAAGAAAATAAAATTGGATGCCTACCTTATGTCCTAAACAAAAATAAATTTCAGGTGGATTAGAGACTTAAAATGTAAACTATAAAATCCACAAGATCATACAATAAATTCTGGAATTAAGACTTGTGTAGAGGCGTGACATCAGCAAGATGGTAGCCTAGGAAATCTCAGCCTTTGTTTCCCCCACAAAGACCAACAATTTGGCAGAATTCATGAACAAAAATAATTCTGGAAGAGCTTAGGAGTCTACTGAAGAAGCCACAGCAATATGGTGTGGTGGAAGGAAGAAAAAAGAACTGCGCAAAAAGATAAGAACAGTTTTATTTTGCCTGGATTACCCCATCCCCAAGCTGACCCTGCTTGGCACAGAGAGGGAGCTCCCTAGCTCATGCACCCCTCTTTTCAAGGAAATGAGTAGTGAATACATCCAACTTCCCCAGTCTTTCGGGATACCATGCAAACAACCAACTTCAGTTTCGCCTCGCCTGTGACTCTGTAGACCCAGCATAGTGTAGACATCTGGAGGTGGCAGTAAGCAAAGAAGAGAGACAGGCTCTGTCAATAACAGCCACGGGGCAGGAGTCGCTGTGACCCCAGTGACCTGCTTGGTACGGGACTCCAGCAGACTTCTCTGCTGAGGAGCTCAGCAATCCTCAGTCACTGGGCACCCCCACAGCCTTTTTTGCTAAGGACCCCTCAGTATTTACAACTGTGGACGCCAGCAGCTTAAAAAACAAAACTACTGAAAGTAATAATGGCTACAACAATTTGTTAAGAAATGTATACATAGGCCAGGCACGGTGGCTCACACCTGTAATCCCAACACTTCAGAAAGCCAATGTGGGAAGACTGCTTGGACCCAGGAGTTCGACACCAGCCTGGGCAACATAGTGAGACCCAGTCTCTACAAAAGATCAAAAAATTAACCAGACATGGTGGCACACACCTGTAGTAGTTGAGACTATGGTGAGCCAAGATCATGTCAGTACACTCCAGCCTGGACGACAGAGACTCTGACTCAAAAAAAAAAACAAAGAAAGAAAGAAATATGTATTTTTTTAAAATGTAAGCTGTGACATCAAGAAAAACCTCAGGAGCAGATGGATTTTATGTTTAATTCTACCAAACATTAAAGGAGAATTAATGTCAATCCTCCTTAAACCTAGAAATAAATTTAATCAATAGGTGAAAGACCTGTGTAATGAAAACTATAAAACATTAAATAAGAAATTGAAGAAGAGGCAAATAAATGGAATGATATCCTGTGTTCATGGATTTGAAGAATCAATATTCTTAAAATGTCCACACTACACAAAATGATCCTGAGATTCAACATAATCCCTCGAACAATTCTAATGGCATTTTTCACAGAAAGAAGAACAAAACAATTCTAAAATTCATATAGAACCACAAAATACTCCAAAATAATAAAACTAATACTGAGAGAGAAAAATCGAAGACACCATATTCCTTGATTTCAAATGAAGCTACAAAGCTATAATAATCAAAATAACATGGTACGGCCATAAAAACAGACACATAAACCAATGCAACAGAATAATAAGCCCAGAAATAAAAATAAACATATTTGGTCAACTAATTTTTGACAAAGCACCAGGAAGACACAGTAGGGAAAGAATAGTATGTTTATAAAGTTGAGTTCAGTGTTAAGAAAACTGCAAAAGAATGAAATTGGACCCTTATCTTATATTATACACAAAAATTAACTCTAAATGGATTAATGACTTAAAAATAAGACCCCAAACTATAAAACTACTAGAACAAAACATAGGGAGAAGCTCCATGGGCACTGATTTTTTGTTGTTGTTATGATCCCAAAAGAAGAGGCAGCAAAAGCAAAAATAAACAAACAGAACCATATCAACCTAAAAAGCTTCTGCTCAGTAAAGTAAAAAATTAACAAAATGAAAAGGCAGCCTATGATCTAGAAGAAAATATTCTTGAATTATATATCTGGGAAGTGGTTCATATCCAAAATATATCAGGAACACAAACATCTCAAGAACAAAAAATATGAATAACCCAATTTAAAAATAGACAAAGAGGCCAGGATCGGTGGTTCAGCCTGTAATCCTAGCGCTTTGGGAGGTCGAGGCGAGTGGATTGCCTGAGCCCTCCGGTTCAAGACCAGCCCAGGCAACTTGGCAAGCCCTGGACTCTACAATAAATAAAAAATTAGCCGGGCATAGTAGTGTGCACCTATAGTTCTCGCTACTTGGAAGACTGAGGCGGAAGGACTGCCAGAGGCCAATAGATCAATGCTGGGGTGGCTGTGA
>CAUYQG010182427.1:0-17814 GCA_963574415.1 Tarsius wallacei
GCCTGTAGTTCCAGCTACTTGGAAGGCTGAGGCGGAAGGATCGCCGGAGCCCAGCAGGTCGAGGCTGCGGTGGCCGGGAGCGGCCACTGCACTCCAGTCTGGGTGACGGAGTGAGACTCCAACTCAAAAAAAAAAGAAAAAAAAAATGAAATAAAATAAAATAAAAAGGGAACGGATTTCCAGAGTTACAAGCACTTGAGCTACTGCTGAGGCAGCCCTGAGGAATTCACTCAGCTTTAATGGCCGCACAGGGGTAGGAGATAGAAGATGATACCTTGGACTTGTATAAATTGAAACTGAGACCTCTCTATAAAGCCACAATTATTGAAGAGTTATACATGTTTGGTCAGTGCCACAGGTAGCAAAGATTTGCACAAGAATCAAGCAAGCAAAAGAGCTTATTCACTTTCCAAGAGAGGAAGGGGGTCGGACACCAAGAGAAGCATTGGCCAAGAATGTTTGAGGCTGGTGGTTTATAAGATTTTTTTTCAGGAGGTCAGGAAAGGGAGTTGGTTGTGTTTGCAAACAGCATTCAGGTGGAATAACTGTGGTGGGGTGGGGGTGGGGGTGGGGGGGTTGTTGTTGCCATGGCGATTAGCTGTTCAGGATGCCAGAAGCCTGAGTTTCAGGTAATTATACAGACATCAGTCAAATAGATCTTAGAGACAGGGAGACTGGGCCAGGGTTTGTAAAACGGATTCTTAAATCACAAATGTTAACTGATGTCCTTTGATTTAGGGAACCAAAGGTACAGTAAAACTTAGCTGGGGGTGTGGTGTTGTTCTTGGGTTCTGAAAGGACATAACATGGAGTCAGTATAGCCAATGAACAGTTATATTGCTTTTAACATTGCTTAGCTTTGTCATGTTTTTCTGCACTTTTTAGATTACCTGCCAAGGACAGAACTGGTTTCTCAGAGATGGCTATTGATAATTGCTTTACAACCCCCTCCCGTCTTGTTTAGTAAACAAGCTAACCAAATCAGCTCTTTGTGACCTTCATGACACAGATCACATCAACATGGCACAGGACTGGCCCACTCATCTGCCTGCTGTCCATCACATGACATTAGTACCTATACTTACCTTCTGTGATGATGTGGAGCAGACCACCACCCAGTTATCATAACAGCCTTCCTCCATCAAAGGGAATTTTTAAAAGGATTTGACTTCAAGCAGCCATTTGCCATTGCCTTGCTAAGTGCTGGCCAGGCCACATGGCTCTTTGAGCTATGACCACCATGTTTCCTAGCTTTGGCCCCCTTCCCTATTTTGGGGAGGTGAATCTCCCCTCTCTCTCTCTCTCTGTAGCCATTCACCATTGTTTTGTTAAGCACTGGTCAGGCCATGTTTCCTAGCCTTGGCTTCCTTCCCTACCTTGGGGGGATGAATTCCTCCCCCCTATAATTTACTTTCTAAATAAACTATATTTTCCAATCTATCTTCAGTGCAATTCTTTGTATCTTGTGCACAGCACTGGATTGTAGACCAGTCAACACCCAATGGGCCTAACCTAACATTTTGGAGGCCCCCCCCATTAAGATTAGCAACCTGTGGTTGGAGTATTATTAGTCAAGGGCATGGGAAAGTTGAGCCAGGGTCACATCAGGAGAAATTGAGCCAAGCTTCTTTTAGGTTTGTTTAGGGTGACTATAATAACACCATTTTGATTCTATCCTTTCAGTACCTCATGTAAAATATATAAGGTCTGACAAGTTCGCAGACTCATTCTAGAAAAAGTGCTGTGTACCTCATTGCTGAATATCACTATGGTTGCCTTTGAAGTACTCCCCTTGGGAAGCTATGCACTGATGCCAGCTCCTAATCTACCGGTCAAAGCAATTTTGGAACTCTTTTTCTGGAATGGCCATCAGAACTGTTGTTATTACCCTTAATGTTCTGAATGTCATTAAAATATCTTCCCTTCAATATTTCTTTTATCTTCAGGAACAGAAAAAAGTCAATGGGAGCTAGATCAGGTGAGTAAGAAGAGTGTTCCAATATAGTTACTTGTTTACTGACTAAAAACTCCCTCACAGACAGTGCTGTGTGAGCTGGTGCATTATCATGATGCAAGAGCTCCTTTGGGACCATTTTTGCACACACACACTTTTCTCATGCCAAGATTTTCAGTTAAGATTTTCCTATTTCTTTATTGATGTTTATTTGGTTTTCTAGCCTCATAGTCACCCAGTGATTTTAACATACAACTCGATGAATTTTTGTAATGTTTTCATCAATTCTGCTCATTACTGGCCATCCTGAACTTCTCTTCATCACTGACATTTCTCTCGCCTCAGAAAAACATTTAATCCATTTGTACATTGCCATTTTCTTCATGGAATTATCCCTCTAAACTTGGACTAACATGTCCCTGATCTTCCACTCTTGCCAAGTTTAACAACACATTTAATGTTTATTGCTCTATTTCAAACTTTGACATTCTTGTGATGACAACTCTGATGGTCATTCCAGAAAAAGAGTTCCAAAATTGCTTTGACAGGCAGACTAGGCTATGGCGTTGGGGTATAGCTTCCCAAAGGCAAGTACTTTGAAGGTGACTGTGGTGATATTCAGCAATAAGGCATGCAGCATTTTTTCTAGGATGAGTTCATGAACTTAATTGTCAGGCCTTGTAGACTAGGAAAAAATATCTACCTACATCTGCAGATTTAAGATAAGGAAGCTTGTCTGTCTAAACCTGGGCTTAGAATATAGAGTTGGGAAAGTTTCTCTTGAGAATACATAGGAGTGAGCAGAAAAAGATTCAATAAATAGCATATTGGATCCTCAAAAACTTCAAATAATAAAACAACCGAATAAATACTATAAATGTCATATAATATTATTAAAAACAATGTAAGAAATTTAAAAATGATAAATGGATAAGAAATTCCCAAAAATACCGTGCAGATTTGAAAAACAACCAAATACAACCTCTAGAAGTGAAAAATACGGTCACTGAAATAATAATTTTAAAATGCAGTGGATATGAGAAATAGCAGCTAAAGAGAGATCAGTAAACTGAAGAATATATACGTGATAGGAAATGACTCAGATTGTATCACTTGAGAGTTAAAGAGAGAAGTGTGAAAGAGAACAGTTTAAGATATAAGGGGCACAGTAGAGAAGTCCAGGATAAATCTAACAGGAGTTTCAAAAGAACACAGAATAAACAAAAGACAATATTCAAAGAGAATATGCATAAATAATTTTCATTTGTTGATGAAAAAGCCACATTCTCTAAAATATTTAAAGAGGCTTATTCTGAATCCAATATGAATGCTCAAGATTCAAGAGGTCCTGAGAACATGTGCCTAAGGTGGTTGAATTACATTTGAGAAGTTACAGGCAAAAAACAGAATACATGTGAGGTTTACAGTGGTTGAGCTCAGAAAACTGGGACATCTAGAAGGAGGGTTGCTTACAGGTCATAGGTGGATTCAAAGATTTTCTGACTGACAATTGGTAGAAAGAGTTAAACCCTGCCTCAAGAATTTGAAATCGGTAAAAGAAATGCTTAAGATAAGGCAAATATATATATATTTTCCATTCCGTGGGCTGTATCTCCACTGTCTTGATGGTTTCTTTTGCTTTGCAGAAGCTTTTCACTTTGATGAGGTCCCACTTAGCAATCTTATCTCTTATGGCATGGGCTTTTGATTGGGAATTGATTGCCTATTCCTATTTCCATAAGGGTGTCTTCTGCATTTTGTAAGATTCTTAACATTTGAGGTTTTACATTTAGGTTTTTTATCCACTTGGAGTTGATTTTTGTGTATGGTGATAGGTAGGTGTTCTGTTTCATTCTTCTGCATGTGGTCAGCTGGTTTCCCCAGCACCCTTTACTGAAGAGGTTCTCCTCTCCCCAGTGGTTATTATGTGGAAAAAACACTTGCCAACTGCATATCTTATAAAGGCCTAAAATCCAGTATCTACAAGGAACTCAAACATGCCAAAAGGAAAAGAACAAATAGCCCCATTAAAAAGTGGACAAAAGACATGAATAGACAATTCTCAAAAGAAGACATATGAGCTGCCAACAGACACAAAAAATACTCAGCCTCACTAATCATCAGAGCAAATCAAAACCACATTGAGATACCACCTAACTCCAGTAAGAATGGCCATTATTAATAAAGCAAAAAACAGATGCTGGCAAGGATGCGGAGAAAAGGGGATGCTTCTACACTGTTGTTGGGACTGCAAACTAGTTCAACCTCTGTGGAAAGCAGTATGGCGATTCCTAAAAGAACTCGAAATTGACCTTCCATATGATCAAGTAAGCCCCCTTCTGGGAATATACCTGGAGGAACTTAAATCACTCTACTGAAAAAGATACCTGCATATGCATGTTTATTGCAGCACTATTCAAAATAGCAAAAACATGGAACCAGCTGTGCTACCCATCATAACTGGACTAGATTAAAAAAATGTAGTACATATACATGATGGAATATTATGCAGCCATAGAGAAGAACAAAATTATGGACTTTGTAGCAACTTGGATGGATTTAGAGTCTATCATACTCAGTGATCTGTCCCAGAAACAACAGAGTACCATCTATTCTCACTCATAAGGGCACAATAAGGAAGGGATTGGCAGTAGTAGGACACTGCCAGGGGATGGAGGGGCGGCATGTAACATCAATAAGGGTATCTAATCTCAAACCAGGTGAAGTGGGGACCAAAAGGAGGCCCAAACTTTACCTGTATTATGACCACTTGTATACCTAGATCTGAATATTACCCCACTTCTTTAAAATAAAAAACTAAAAAAAAAAAAAGAATTCTATAATACCATAAAAAAAAGATAAGGGAAGTTGTGGACACCAGGGTTCTCGTTATGCAGATGAAGACTAAGTAGTAGGCTTCAGAAGAGGTGGTAAATGCCTTAAAAGGTGTCACTCTTCTTAGGAAAGGAGATTCTCTACAGGTGCAAGTTTTCCCAAGAGATGGTTTTGCTGAGTCACTTCAAGATAAGTCAAAGAAACATATTTTGGGATAAAATATTTCTTATTTGTGTTAGGCCCTGCTTTCTCTCATGTGATGGTGCACCAGAGTGAGATTGGAAATTGGTATCACAGTGCCATAGAATCCGTTCTGTCAGTCTCATGGTCTCTATTTTAATGTCAATGCTAGTCAATTGTACCTAAAACTCTACAAGGGATGGAGTATAATCAGGTAGAGGTGTATCTGAACTCCTTTCCAGTCAAGGCCTGGAATTTAGATTTCGGAGTTGACAGTCCAGAATGGAGGAAACTATACAAATAAGCAAATGTGTAATATTATGTCAAGTAGAGATAGAAACTTTGAAGACAATGGAAGAATGTAATAGTCATGTGAAAGAGAGTAGTATTTTTGGTTAGGATGTAATAGTCATGTGAAAGAGAGTAGTATTTTTGGTTAGGAAAAGCTGTCCTAAGGAAGTGCCATTAGAGAGTGCCTTAAATGGGGTGGGGGTGGGGGGTAGGGGTGGGAAGAAAACACAAGTGAATCCTATAAAGGAGGGGAAATGGGAGTGGTGTTCTGTGGAAAGGCCCTAAGGTGGCAGTGAGATTGGCTTGCTTGACATACGGTGGCTGCTAAAGGGATAGATGTGGTAAGAAGGATCAAGGATACTGATTATTAGTTTTCTGGTCAGTGCAACTGGGTACATAAAAACACCATTTAAAAGATGAAGACTGGAGGAGAAGTAGGTTCTGGGGGTTGGAGAAATCAAGAGGTTTTTGTGGAATTAAGTTGGAGATGCAAATTGAGTACATGAATAGGAAGGTTAGGTAAGCCATTGAATATATAACTTGAATCTCATGGGAGAGATTGGAGCTAGAAGTAAATTTGGGAGTTTTTAAGTATGGATGGTATTTAAAGACAGACTATAAAGACTAGGTGAGATAACTTAGGGAGAAAATGTGGATAGAGAAGAGAAATGGACTTTCCAGTGTTTAGAACCTCATGTGGAGAAGCGGGAAAATAGCAAAAGAAACTGAGAAGATTTGGTTATGAGACAGAAGACAATCTTAGAAAGTGTAGCGATCTCAGAGGCAAGTGAAAGAGGTCTTTCAAGGTCAGAGTGATCCACCATGATAGGTTAAGTAAGTTGAGACCTGATCATTGGCCGTTGGATGTGCAAGATGGGGGTTGTCAAGGTCATTAAAAGCACAGTTTAAGGGCAAAAGCCTGACTAAAGCACCAGGCTTTGGACTGTTGTCCTTGTCTTCCTTTGTAAAATTTGACCTAAGTTTGTTCAAAGAAATAAAGGGCCAAATGAATTTTAATAGTTCATTAAAAACATCTATACTTCTTTAAAGATGACCACATCAACATGAACAAATCTTTTAAGAGAAAAAATTAAGAAATTACCAATAAATTAACATACTTAATATGGAATATGGAAATAACTGAAATAGTGATGTATTACTGATGTATTATTAAGGCTTCAACCTAAGTATAGCTCTTTGATTATCTAGGGCAATGAGAAATTTAAATAGCACTTCAAAAAATCTAAGGTAATACAAAAATTGTAGCTCAGCATTCTCCATCTGCCTTTCCAAAAAACCTTTTATTAGATATGTGATGTGCACTTAAAAGCAATGACACTGATCCTATGAGCTACATGGGAGAGTGACTTTCTATCATCCTAGTCATACCTTGTGCAATAATCAAATGACTTTAATTGCATTATTTCTCTGGAGAAGATGTTAATAAGTAGTAAAGTGGGCTAAAGATAGTTGGTTGGAGGGAGGGGGAAAATAGGGTAGAGTGTTGATCTTTGAATAAGCTTTAAAAGTATTTCAAACATTTTCCCCTCTCATATAGTGTCATGAACAGTACATGGTCAGAGATAACCAGGTCCATGCATGCGTGTCTTTCCACAGTGGCAAGCTTTTACTGATATTATCTTAATCATAAAAACCGCGGGTTGCATGGAGTTCCCAAGGAGGCAATTCTCCTTAGTACTTTTCCTTTCACTTGGTGGTCAGAACCATGGGCACACAGGCTCAAGCCACTTCACAAGTTAGTCAAAATGGCAAACCATACATAATAGTATTCTTAATCAAAATATAAATGTTATATATTAAACATTTCACTACCAACAAAGTAACAATTAACATCAAGAGAAAAGGGATAGGAGAAAGGATTAATAAACCAGTCCAGAGGAAAGTGAGCAGGAAGAATTTTTCCAGGCTGGTACAGACAGCACACCAGGTTAGCATCTTGCAAGGAAGAGTCTTTGATGTGGGTAGAACCATCAGCTAGAGATGTCTCTTTAGATGGCCATTTCATGCTGGTAAAGTCTTACTCTTTTTTATGGTGACAAAGTCCTCTGGTGAGGACTGATCGTGAGGAAATGTGCTTGGTTATGTCCTTATCTGGTTGGATGCAGTCTTTATTAATCAGGCAAAATATCTGGTCCTTGATGGCATGATGGCTTTTAAAATGTAAGATGAAGTATTTTTCTAAGATGGAGTTACTTATGTCCAAGTTACTTTATACACATAGAATTAGCACATTTATTCTAACCTATCAACCTCCTCCTCTTTTACTTTTTTCTCTTTTTACTTTTAGCTTGTGATAATTTTAGATTCATATGCAGTTTTAAGAAATGATAACAATCCCTTGCACCCCTTAAACAGTTTCCCCCAATAGTAACATCTTATACATCTACAGTACAATATCACAGCCAAGATATTGACATGGATAGATTCAAGATTTCCGTCATAATAAGAATTCTTCATATTGCCTTTTTATAGACATAGGCACTTTCCTCCTGACTTCACCCCTTTCTTATCCCTTGGCAACCACTAATCTGTTCTCCACTTTTATAATTTTTATGGGTTAGTATGATTTGTAGCTGGACTCTAGTCCTTGTGTTGTTGATCACAAATTTTATTCTGTTGTTCACAGAGAACATAGGTTATGTGGTTTTAATCCTTTAAAATGTATTGAAACTTGTTTTATGGTCTAGCATATGGTCTCTTCTGGAGAATGTTCCATGTGTGCTTGGAAAAAAAAAGTTTGTTCTGCAGTTGTTGGATGGAGTGTTTTATAAATACGAGTTGGGTGTAGTTGGTGGATAATGTTGTTCAAGTCTTCTATATCCTTGCTGATTTTCTGTCTAGTCTTTATCAATTATTAAGAATGGAATATTGATATCTCCAACTTACGTTGAATGGTCTGTTTTTTCAATCCTGTCAGTTTTGCTTCATGTATTTTAGGGCTCTGTTAATTGTGTATATATTTATAATTGTTTTCTCTTCCATACATATTGACCCTTTTTATCATTATGCAATCTCTTTCTTAGTCTGGTAATATTTCTTATCATAAAGTATATTTCAGCTAATTTTTCGAGTCTCTTTTCATTTCTGTTTGTATGGTATCTCTTTTTTTTATCCTTTTACTTTCAGCTTCTGTGTTTTTGCAACTAAGGTGTATGTCTTTTGTAGACAACATATAGTTGGCTTTATTGTTTATCCAGCTTAACAATTTCTGTGTTTAGTCCATTTACATTTAATGTAATTATAATATGGTTGGATTTACAGATAATCATTTTGCTATTTATTGTCTATTTCATATTTTTTTTGTTCTTCTGTTCCCCCATTGTAACTTTCTTTATGTGTTAAATAAATATTTTTAGGGTACAATTTGCTCAAGAGATTATAGTATACATCTTAACCTCTCACAGTATGCTTTAGATTTCTACTAATTTAATTCTGCTAAAATAGTAAAACTTTGCTCCAACTATCTTTATTACCTCTCATAGATCCAGCAAGATAGTGTTATAATTATTGCTTTATAGACCCTTATGTCTTTTAAATATGTTAAGAGAGAAATGATAACATAGATTTATATAGTCTTTTATATATACCCATGTAGTTATACTTCTGGTGCTCATTTCTTCTTGTGAATTTGAGTTACTATATGATGTCATTTATTTGCAGCTTGAAGGACTTTCTTGAGTATTTCTTGTAAAGCATATACGTTCTCTCTGTTTAGGATGAGAAGTCACCTGCAAATTATACTTTTTTTTTTTAAACCTGTATATGATGGATCATTTTTTTTCTTACTGTTTTCAAGATTTCTCCTTTGTCTTTTTACAGTTTAACTATTATAGGTCCAAGAGTGACTCTGTTTATCCTAATTGGGATTCATTAAGTTTTTTTGATGTGTAGCTTAATGATTTTCATCAAATTAGGAAAAGTTTTTGCTGTTATTACTTCAAATGTTTTTCCTCCTTTCCCTTTTTCCTTCTTATATTTCTATTACATGTATTTTGGTTCATTTAATGTTGTCCCACAGGTCTCTGAGAGTCTTTTTTTCTCTTCAATCTTTTTCTTCTCTGTTCTTTACATTTGAAATTTTTACTATCTGTCTTTATTTATTTATTTATTTTTTGAGTTGGAGTCTCACTCAGTCGCCCAGACTTGGGTGCAGTGGCTGCTCCTGGCCACCGCAGCCTCGACCTGCTGGGCTCCAGAGATCCTTCCGTCTCAGCCTTCCAAGTAGCTGGAACTACAGGCGCGTGCTACCACACCTAGCTAATTTTTGATTTATTGTAGAGATGAGGTCTCGTCAAGTTGCCCAGGCAGGTCTCAAACCCGCGGGCTCAGGCAATCCACTTACCTCAGCCTCCCAAAGTGCGGGATTACAGGCTGAGCCACCGAGCCCGGCTTTACTTGCCATTTAATTAATTTATTGATTTTGGAGATGAGGGTCTTGCTATATTGCCCAGGCAGGTCTCAAACTCCCATACTAAAGGAATTCTCCCACCTCAGCCTCCTGAGTAGCTGAGACTGCAGATGTGTGCCACGTGGTCAGCTCTTTCAAAATTTCTGTCTCCTTCTTTGTGCATCTTTCTACATAATTTTTTCAGATTTAGTTTTCATTCCATTAATTCTCTCTTTATCTGTGTCTCAGCTGCTGTTGAATTTTTAATTTCAATTGTTATAGTTTCCATTTTCCAAATTTTTGTCATATAAAATTTTTATTCCTTAAACATATTATTATATTCTTTTATATTCTTTTTTTTTTTTTTTGAGTCGGAGTCTCACTCCGTCGCCCAGACTGGAGTGCAGTGGCCGCTCCCAGCCACCGCAGCCTCGACCTCCTGGGCTCCGGCGATCCTGCCGCCTCAGCCTTCTTTGCAGCCGGAACTACAGGGGCGGGCTACCACACCCTGCTAATTTTTTTTTTTTTTTTTAATTTGTTGTAGAGATGAGGTCTCACCAAGTTGCCCAGGCGGGTCTTGAACCTGCGGGCTCAGGCAATCCACTCACCTCAGCCCCAAGGCGTGGGATGACAGGCTGAGCCACCGAGCCTGGCCTATTCTTTTATATTGTATGCCTCATTCAAATTTCAGAAGTATTTGTCAACCTGACTCTTTTCGTTGCTTTTCCTGGCTCTATCTCATGGAGACTGGTTTTCTTGGTATTATGTGGTATTTTGTGTGTGACTTCGTATTTGTTGGAATTTTATCTGTGGGAATCCTTTGAGTCCCTTTTGGAAAGTGGTTTTCGCCAGGAAGGCTGTGTATCTGCTGGGTTGGGAGTGGGGGTGAGGGGGCGGACTTTTAGGACCCAGTTTTTAAAAGGACACTGTTTGAGACTTTTCTGGCCATACAGGTCGTATGAACTTGGGCTACAAACCTGTCTGAGAACTACCATGATGTTATGAATCCCAGGGGAATTCTCCCCTCCACTCCCCCGCCCCATGTTGTATCAGTGCGTGAGATAGCAATTTGCCTCATTGTCAGCAGGTGAGGACAGGTTTACTTCTGACTTACTCTTGCATTGAGAGGACAGCCCTCTGGGATCCTAGCATAGTAAGGGTGTCTCTCAATAAATTTCCCACCTTAGGCAGCCCCTGGTCTTTGTCTCCTGTGTCTTATGTACCTTGAGGGTGTAAAATCTGAGAACCAAATTCACTGGTCTAGCAAATGCTTTCAAGGTGAAAGCTGGCTTAAGCACCTCATCTACCTCCTTAGTTCCCACTTTCATTATTAGATATTCCTTATCTTCTCTCAGACTGTGCAATTAAGAGTTGTTTTATCCAGCACTGCAATGATTTTATAATGTACTATAGAAGTAATCTTTGAGGTGAAGTCAAGGTAGGTAGTCTGCCATATTTTAAAAACAAAAGAGTTCTCTATCTACAGATCTGTGGATTTAGACAGGGTTTTTCAAATTATGGTTCTCTACTACCTGTACCAGTATCCCTAGGACTGCTTACCCAAAGTCCTGGGCTTGGCACCTCAGTCATACTTATCGAGTCAAAGTTTTCTGGAGTATGGAGCCCAAGAGACTTCACTTTTAACAAGTAACCTTGGTGATTTTGATGTGTACTCATGTATGAGAATCCTCCACTAAACCTACTATAAAAATGGAATTAATTCTCACCTAACCTCACTGGAGTATTGTGAAGATTAGCTAATTAAAGATTATAAAGTTGTTTAAAGAATGCTAACAAGTACTATTCCAGGAAGCACCAGCAAAAAGTCACTAAAGTACACTAGAAAGCTATTAAACCTCTTAAATGGACTCGATCGAAGAAATTAGTCAGTAAATTACAAGGTAGCAGAAACTCAGCTTTAGTATACACAGCAATGCATTCCCCAGTGGGGTTTCGAACTGAAGTCAATCCATCATTGCTTGCCCAGGGACACAGCAAAATGTTTGGTAATCTTAGAGAGGAGGAAAGGCACCAGACTTTCCTCAAGTAATTAATTAGGTGTGGAAAAAGTATAGACCTCTTCAAGTGAGACAAAAATTCTTTAGTGTTTTTCTTCTATTGGTGTCTGATTAGATTTTGGACACTCCCTTTTTTCATATATTTTTTTCAATTACTTCTTAAGAAGTGCCTGAAGGAACAACCGGAGAGGAGAAATTAGGACCTTCTCAGGTCTTTTCTAGAATGTGCAAAGCCCTACACATGTATGTGGATTTTTAGATCCCCAGAATTACGGTGGAGATTTTCAATGCCCGGGATAGACATCCCATTCCCAGTTCTTCCTTTTAACTTTAATGGTCAGCCTCTTGTAAGCCCCAACTTGTAAGGCTACCTCTTGCAGCTGAAGCAATTGTCGCCGATTATTTTGGCAAATCTTGGGGACAGGGCTGCTTGTACTGAGTGAGCTCTGAATCGGGTCAAATAAAAGCAAGTCCTGGGAATGGAGCTTCTGAATAAGCTTCCAGACTATTTAAAGATAACCGTTCTCCGAGAATGAGGCTTTGGGGAAGCTCCAAATCCATTCTTTCCTCTCCAGTGGCTGCTGGGCTGCTACTGCAGTCATGAGGTTATTGGTTTCAAGGCTACTGTGAAACTGGGGGGAAGAGGATAAGTCAGGACACATGGCTATGCCACAAAGCTTATTTTTCTGTCTGATATACTGCTGTTTTGTTGAATAAATATTCCTTGGATTTCTGCAAACTTTTAATTTCCAGAGTTCTGAAACATTGATTTTGGTAAGTTTTGCCAGTGTTCTAGTTACTTTTATGTAGAAGGAGAATCTTGGAGGGTCTTACTCTGTCATTTCAGAAGTGCTTTCTCACCTCTCATCACCTTGAGAAAGCCATGTGGAAACAAAAGAAGGGAAACATGAAACTAGAAGTTTAGTTCTTAATTTAGGCGGGCTGAAGGACTTTTCACAGCCCAGTTCTCCAAGGTCAGAAACGAGACAGGGATTTGGGGCTAAAAGGTGCATCGGTCCGAACTGTTCTCTAAAGAAACTCTTGGGAGCGTATTGAGGTAGTAGGTGGCATTCTGGGGCTTGGACTGTGGGCTTAGTAATCACAACTGGCAGATTGGATGCCTTTGCTCCGCACCGAGGATTTCTTCATTCTTGGAGTATGCTGTCTTTCAAATTCCTTTTACATGTCAGTGTAAATCTTGGCTCGTTTTTTTTTTTTTTTTTTGAGTTGGAGTCTCACTCCATCGCCCAGACTGGAAGGCAGTAGCCGCTCCCGGCCACCGCAGCCTCGACCTGCTGGGCTCCGGAGATCCTTCTGCCTCAGCCTTCCAAGTAGCCGGAACTACAGGCGCGCGCTACCACCCCGGCTAATTTTTTTAATTTATTGTAGAGATGAGGTCTCGCCTGCCCAGGAGGGTCTCGAACCCGTGGGCTCAGGCAATCCACTCACCTCAGCCTCCCAAGGCGCGGGATTGCAGGCTGCGCCACCGAGCCCGGCTTGGCTCATTTTCTTGATAAACTATCCCCTAATCCATTCACTCGCCCTTCCTCTACTCATCCTTTCTTATTGCTAACTAAGCTGCCCCTTGTTGTGTCTCAGCTCCTCAGTTTGAGTTCTAGTAGCACTTTCTAATCACAAAGGCCACGATATGTGTCCCAGAGCTACAGTGGAGACATAGACTCTGGGTGGAGTATGTGCATGGAGAAACGCCATACAATTGCACCCCTACAATTGGAGAACAAAGACAGCCAATGCCACCATTCAAAGTCAGTTTATTAATTCCTTTTTTCTTTTTTTGAGTTGCAGTCTCACTCTTGTCACCCAGGCTAGAGTGCAGTGGCACACTCACGGCCACTGCAGCCTCGACCTGCTGGGCTCAGGCGATCCTTCCGCCTCAGTCTTCCAAGTAGCTGGAACTACAGATGCACGGCATGACGCCTGGCTAGTTTTTGTGATTTACTGTAGAGACAAGGTCTCACCAAGTTGCTCAGGCCGGTCTCGAACCCCCAAAGTGCTGGGATGACAGGCTGAGCCACCACACCCAGCCAGTTTATTGGTTCTTGCAAGACAAACAGTAATCTTGGTAATTGCAACATATTTATAGTAACTGCTGTCAGTGATAGTTTGCATAGAACCTAACAAAGAGAGAGTTCAGAAGCAAAGAATTTGCCCATGTCTATTGAGCACTGTCCCATGGGGGGAAAAAGACTGAATTTACAAACTACGGTTACTTCAGCAGCAAAATCGAGAGCAGCGCTGAGATCATTTCCCTTGGTCTTCTCGAGACTGGATGAAACGAGGCACAACACTGCTTCGGCTCCTATTCTCTGCTTAATCTCCCAGCCGCTCTTTCAGACAACTTGCTCGGGAGGAAGCGTCCTGCACGGCGCATCAGGATGATTCTGTCCACACAGATGCCTGTGTCTCCTTTTCCTGCCTCACCTTCCCACTCCAGCACATATCCGTGGCGGCTTGAGTGACACCCCAGTCTCTGGCGGCCTCGCTCGGTGTGACCCGTTCCTCCTAAGTGCTGGTCTTGGACCTGCCGCCTCCCGAGGGGGCTCGAATGGACTCGCCTGCCAACTTCTCTCTTTGCTCTCAGTGACAACATTGGAGAAACCCAAGATCACAACCACAGGCATAAAGAAGAAAGGCACTGTGAGAAGGCAGTGCCGCTCTTTGAAAACAGGAGGAGAAAAAGTGTCCGTCATCTCGCTTGCAAGTAACCAGGTCCATTCAGAAGAGCTGTGCATGTGGGTAATTACCAGCCTCCGCCATCCGTCACCAGGACCTGAGGTTCTCAGGCACACCTGTGAGGGGAGACCTCTCGTTTGTCTAGGATGCTCCAAGTTTCCTCATTTAAAAGCGCATCCCCTACCCTGCCGATGTAAGCCACACTCATTTATACCACTGAAGGGTCCCAGTGGTTTCTTGCGGGTGTCTCTTAAGATGGCTCCTCACATTAGACAGGCCGCGATATCCTTCCAAGCAAAAGGAGCGTCTCTGCAGAAACAGATGTTGACCTCCTGGGCACAGCGTCCCTCTCCCTGTGCTCCGCTCGCCACATTTGCATTTGCGCTGTCAGGGAATTGCACAGAACGACAACTGACACCACCGCGAAGGAAGTTAAGATGGGAGTGCAGGATGGGGGAAAAGAACGGAACCCTCCGGGGACGGCTCCGGAAGGGGAAGTGGGCTCTCTCCGCTCACATAAGCTCTTGAACTAAGGTAGGGCCCGTTGTTTTCTATGCCAGCCCCGTGGTCACTTTCATCTCAGGAGACAGCAGTGAATGAGTCTTAATTAGCCAACCTGGCCTAATCTCCTAGTCAGCTACTGAAAGGTTTGTTCTCAGTTCTCCTGGAGTGTGGATCGCAGCACGCAAGCACGTGCCCCGAACACAGGGAAGCAGACAGTCAGCCTTCCTCTGAAGGGCGTGGAGAGAAGTTCCTGTGTTGACACCCTGAAGCATCTGACCCGAGCCTTGCCTGAAGCGGGCCTGTTCTGGGTGTGCGTGGGCGGCAGCGTCTTGGGGGTTGTGCTGAGAAACAGCCTCTGAGATGGAGGTGGCATGCAGGAGGTTGCTTGGGGGAACAGCACCTGGAAGGGAGGGAGGGAGAAGAAGGGGAAACTGAACCGCAATGCAGTTGCAACAGACGCCTCAAGCGATGTCCAAGGGGCTCTGCAAAGGGGACAGCCCACTGAGTTGCTCTAGAATGAGGCTGTCACTGGGGAGGGACATAACCTGAGTACCTTGACACTTCCTTCAGCCAAGGACACTGCCCAGAGAAGGATTCCGGTGAGGGCAATCAACAGCCAATAACCTGACAGCATTGGCTTAAAGGCAGGACCTGGCTTGAAGGCAGAGGGGCACCACGGCCTCCTCCACAGGGTAGTTGGCCCTTTAGATGGACAGAACCAAGGCGAAGGTGTACGACTGCCCAATACCTTACCACCTTGTCACCTGCCAGCCTTCTGTCCAAGGCAGATTTTAGAAAGGGTTCTGGCAGCGTAATAAAGCAAACAGAGATGGATGCTCTTTGTATAGAGGTGGGGAATGAATTAAGGAATTATCCCCAATTCTCTTGGGGATCAGAAACCCAGAAGCCAATGGGCTCGACACACTTCCTGATGCACAGAATACACAGACACATATGCCCAAGCACACACACACATTTCATATAAAGGCTTTATTTTGGTCAGACTGCGGGAAGAAGCCAAACCAAAAGACCTGAGACCAGGACACACAGCCAGCAACCTCCGAACCCCAGCGTTCCACTCCATCTTTTCGATTAACTTGTAGTGTTGCCTTCAGCAGGCCAATTAACCTTTCTTGGTTCCACTGCCTAACCTTCTAAGTGGAAAATAACAACACGGACCCGGCTCCGAGGAGTGTCAGGAGATTAACCTACATCTTCAAAGGGCTCATGATCATTAGAATGCTGTGTAAAGGCTAGATGGTGCTGCTTTCATTCAACCAGGGATGACGATTCCCGAGTCTCTGCGGGGGCCCCCTTCCTCAGGCCTCTCTGCATTCTGCGGAGTGTAGGGTGAGGCGGGTTCTGGAATGTGCGAAATGGAAATGTCCCAGACCTCACTGTCCTCGGGTGAAGCAAATGTTCCCCGCAAATAGCACTGGTCGGGTGCCACCCGAAGATACCTCAGCAGCGGGTATTTGCTGGTGAAATGTTAAAGAACAAGAACGGCATTTGGGTGTGAAACCGAGCTCTCGCGGGACGGTGGGGTGATGTGGGAGAAGGAGGTAACATTTAGTCAGTGCCAAGGACTGTGGAAACTTCTTACCCAGTGTGAGAACTGGCATTTGGGTTTGTTAAAAAGTCAGTTCAAGCGGGGCGTCACACGAAGTGCTATGCTCATGCCTTGAGCGTTTTGCTGTCACTTCAAATACGGATCTGCATGTTTCTTCGCCCATCTGTTGATTAAAGGCCTTGACCCTTGTTTGAGGATGGGCCGCTGGTGCAATGTTTCAAGTCATTCTCACATAAACACACCTGTAATTTATCATCCAAGATTTCCAGTTCAAGACTCTTTAAAGCGG
The DNA here is from genome assembly GCA_963574415.1 of Tarsius wallacei. Taxonomy (NCBI): domain Eukaryota; kingdom Metazoa; phylum Chordata; class Mammalia; order Primates; family Tarsiidae; genus Tarsius; species Tarsius wallacei. Next base: position 16,744 of record CAUYQG010182427.1, read on the forward strand.
AGCAAGAACATCAAGGTGTGTGTGAACAGCAGTCATGGAGAGTCTTTCTGGATTTTGCTATTTCCCCCACTCTTTCATAGTTGTCTCATATGCACGTAATCTGATAGTAATTTATTTTAATGACTTGTCTTTACACAGACTTTCCAAGCATTCAAGTTATTCTTCACAGAAACAACAAAGCTCTTTCTTTTTTACACTCATATTTCAGGGAGGTAAGTAATATTTACTTAAATTACATATTACATATTGTGATGACTAGCCATAAAACAGGTTTGATAACAGCTGCACCTCTGTCCCAGCAGGTGGGGGAGGGGCAGTACAGGAAGAGGGATGGTTACACTCGCACGTGGTTGTGTAGAAACTGAGTAAGAGAGCCTCTCCTATATGTCACTTTACCTCGTTTAATCCTTCTGAGAAACCTATGGATTTGCCACTATCATCTCCATTTTGTGGGTACAGTATTTGAAGTCTCAAGAGGTTGGAGATCGCACCCAAGGTCACACGGGTTGTGAATGGCCAACTTGGAATTTCAATCCAGTTCTATTTTTGCCCATACGTGGGTTCACTGAGGACTGACTTTCTTTTAGGGAGTGGTTTCTTCACCTGTTTTATTGAGTAAAATGTTAGCGATCATGTATAAGAAAACTATACTGCTTTCTTTTTCTCAAATGAAATCAAATTCAGTCTTGAGTATCCCCTCCTTGGGGTGGCAAGAAATTCAATCTCAGTCATGTTCTGGGGCTCCCAAATCCCCAGCTTAGGATTTTTGAAAGAATATGGGATTTACATATTTACTTGGAAATTTGAGCAGGAGGATGGTCCTTCAAGTGATTGGCTCCTTCTGGCAATTGCTCCTTCTTCTTTTTTTTTTTTTTTTTTTTTTTTTTTGTTGGGGTCAAACTATGTTGCCCAGACTGGAGTGCAGTGGCTGCTCCCGGCCACCGCAGCCTCGACCTGCTGGGCTCCGGCGATCCTTCCGCCTCAGCCTTCCAAGTAGCTGGAACTACAGGCACGCGCTACCATGCCCGGCTGATTTTTTGATTTATTGTAGAGATGAGGTCTCGCCAAGTT
>CAUYQG010182440.1:0-19255 GCA_963574415.1 Tarsius wallacei
CTTGCAACGCAACAATAAAAAGGCAACTAAGAGCCAGGCTCGGTGGCTCAGCCTGTAATCCTGTGCTTTGGGAGACTGAGGTGAGTGCATTGCCTGAGCCCATGGGTTCGAGACCCACCTGGGCAACTCGGTGAGACCTCATCTCTACAATAAATCAAAAAAATTAGCTGGGTGTGGTAGCGCATGCCTGTAGTTCCAGCTACTTGGAAGGCTGAGATGGAAGTATCGCCGGAGCCCAGCAGGCTGAGGCTGCGGTGGCCAGGAGTGGCCACTGCACTCCAGTCTGGGTGACAGAGTGAGACTCCAACCACCCCCCCCAAAAAAGGCAAATAAGGCCAGGTGTAGTGGCTCATGCCTGTAATCCCAGCACTTTGGGAGGCTGAAGCAGGAGGATCACTTGAGCCCAGAAGTTTGAGGACAGCCTGGGAAACATACCAAGACCTAGTATCTACAAAATATTTAAAAATTAGCCAGGAATGGTGGTGTGCACCTGTAGTTCCAACTATTCAGGAGGCTGAGGAAAAAGGATCACTTGAGCCCAGGAGGTTGAGGCTGTGGCAAACCATGATCATGTCACTGTACTCCAGCCTGGAGGACAGAGATCCTGACTCAAAATGAACAAAGAAACAAACAGTCAAACAACAACAACAAAAAACACCTCACAGCGAGATTCCAATGAACACACACGAGGATGTCTGTAATAAAAAAGGCAGACAATATGCTGGGTTCGGTGACTCAGCCTGTAATCCCGTGCCTTGGGAGGCTGAGGTGAGTGGATTGCCTGAGCCCGCGGGTTCGAGACCCGCCTGGGCAACTTGGCGAGACCGCATCTCTACAATAAATAAAAAAATTAGCCAGGCGTGGTAGTGCGCGCCTGTAGTTTCGGCTACTCGGAAGGCTGAGGCGGAAGGATCGCCGGAGCCCAGCAGGTCGAGGCTGCGGTGGCCAGGAGCGGCCACTGCACTCCAGTCTGGGCGACAGAGTGAGACTCCAACTCAAAAAAAATAAATAAATAAAAGGCAGACACCCCTAACTGTACCCCACAATAACATAATAAAATAAAATTAAAAAAAATAAAAAAATAAAAAAAATAAAAGGCAGACAATAAAAAGTGTTGGCGAGGCTGTGGATAAATTATAACCCTCATACATTTCTGGTGGGAATGTGAAATGGGGTAGCCACTGTGGAAAATTTGGTAGCTTCTCAGAAATGTAAACAGTGACCGTGTGACCCAGCAAATCTACTCCTAGATAAGTATCCAAAAGAGCTGAAAACGTATGCTCACACAATAACTTGTACCCAAACGTTCACAGCAGCATTATTCATAATAGCCAAAAAATGGGAAACAACCCAAATGTCCATCAAGTGACGAACGGAAAAACAAAAATATGATCTCTCCACTCCTTCTGCCCATAAAAAGGAATGAAGTACTGATACATGTTACAACGTGGGTGAAACTTAAAAACATTATGCTAAGTAAAAGAAGCCAGACACAGAAGACTACATACTGTCTGATTCCATTTATACGAAAGTCGCAGAACACGCAAATCCATAGAGACAGAAAGTGGATTTGTGGTTTCCAGGGACTGAGAGGAACACACAACATTCTGGAATTAGAGACTGGCGATGGCTACACAACTCTGTGGCTAGACAGAGGGTGCACACTTTAAAAGGATGAATGTCATGGGATGTGAATTATATCTCAATGAAGCTGGGTTTTTATTGTTGTTGTTTTTTAAACAATCCTGGCTGATCGCAGTGGTTCACGCCTGTCATCCCAGCACTTTGGGAGGCTGAGATGGGAGGATTGCTTGAACCCAGGGGTTCAAGACTAGCCTGGGCAACACAGTGAGACCCCTCCATCTCTGCAAAATATCAAAAAATTAGCTGGGCATTGTGGCATGTGCCTGTAGTCCCAGATACTCAGGAGGCCGAGGCAGGAGGATGGCTTAAGCCCACGAGTTGCAGACTCCAGTGAGGCATGATTGGGGCGACAGAGTGAGATCCTTACTCGAAAGAAAAGAAAAAGAAAAAACCCCAGCAATCCTTACCTTTGAGTAATTAAACACTTAATAAAAGTGATTACCATACTTAGCTTTTACATATTTAAATCCGTTATAAAAACACACACATGGCGTGGTGGCTCAAGTCTGTAATCCCAGCACTCTGGGAGGCCGAGGTGAGGAAACTGCCTGAGTTCACAGATTCAAAACCAGCCTGGGCAACTTGGCAAGACCTCATGTCTACATTAAATCAAGAAATTAGCCGGACGTGGCAATGCGCGCCTGTAGTACTGGCTACTTGGAAGTTCGAGGCAGAGGGATCACCTGAGCCCAGCAGGTAGACGCTGGGGTGGCCGTGAGCATGCCACTGCACTCCAGCCTGGGCGATGGAGTGAGACTTCAACTCAAAAAACACCACACACACACGCACACACACACGCACACATGTGCACACACAAATCAAGCAGTTGAATTGAATCAATTACCATTTTTGACAAACTTTAACTATCTCCTCCCAGTGCAAGTAACACAAGACATCAGTGTTTTGGGCAGAGATGAAACAGAAAGTCATTTTCTTGGGGAGGGGAGATAAAGTGATTGTTTTGTGTTTGCTTGTTTGTTTTGAGTCAGGGTCTCACTCTGTTGCCCAGGCTGGAGGGCAGTGGCATGATTGTGATGATCATGGCTCACCGCAACCTCAATCTCCTGGGCTCAGACAATGCTCCCACCTCAGCCTCCCGAGTAGCTGGGACTACAGGCATGTGCCACCACCCCCGGCTAAGTTTTTGATTTTTTTGTAGAGACAAGATCTCACTATATTGTTTAGTCTGGTCTCAAACTCCTGGTTCAAGCAATCTGCCCACCTCAGCCTCCCAAAGTGCTGGGATTACAGGTGTGAGGCACTGCACCCGGCTATGAATTCCAGTTTAAACAAATCTCAGCTGACTGCCCATCTTCCCCCCATCCACTTTTGCAGCTCATGTGTCCTATAATTTTCCCCATCAATATCAGTACGCACCTCTCAAAGACGACTCTTTAAAGACACACAGGCACACAAAATATATTCAAATTTCCTCTATTGTTTTACCAAATTTTTTTAAGTTTGGAGAATGTCCTTTTTTATTATTATCTCTGTTCTCCATGGAAACATGAATAGCAATTGCCACTATTTACAAAAGCAGCTATTGTGTGCCAGACAGTTTACACGTTTCCCAGTGTAATCCGTGCTTCAGCCACAGAAGTTGGCTGCTATTCCCCGTCCATCTACCATCCTCCAGCTCAGGAAGCTTGAGTGGCAAAGTCAAGTGATGACAGACGGGTCAGGCTAGCTGACTTCCTCTCTGCTTCCCACTCCTGTTTGTCTGTTGCCTTCCTTTGCTCTAGGGCGGCACTGTCCAACAGCGCAGCCACTAGCTGTTTATGACCACTGGGCATAGTAGCTAGGAGGTAGCCAATATGGCTAGCCACATTTGAAGTGTGCTGTAAGATCTACAAAGAATGTCAGAGAGACTGGGATGGGTGCCTCACTCCTTTAATCCCATCACTTTGGGAGGCTGAGGCCCGCGGATTGCTTGGGCCCAGGAATTTGCCCAGCCCCGCAACTTGGCAAGACCTTGTCTCTACAATAAATCAAAAATTAGCCAGGTGTGTGTGGTGGCGTGCACTATAATCCCAGCTACTTGGGAGGCTGAGGTGGAAGGATCGTCTGAGCCCTGGAGGTCAAGACTGTGGTGAGCTATGATTGTGCCACTACACTTCAACCTGGGCAACTGAGTAAGACCTCACTCAAAAATATGTGTATATACTATATATAGCTCAGTGACATTAAGTACACTCACATTGTGTAACCATCACCACCATCCATCTCCAAAACTCTGTTCATCTTGCAAAACTAATGCTCTAGATCTATGAAACAGCAATGCCCCATTCCCCCGTCTCCCTATTCCCCGCCCCCTGGCAAACTGCCAACTTTCTACCTTTGTGAATATGACCACTCTAGGGCCCCCTTGGACCTCTGTAAAGCCAGATTTGGCCAATATTTTGTTGGTTTTGTTCAATGTATTTTTATTTTAAAATTTCTGTAGACTGGGCTCAGTGGCTCAGCCTGTCATCCGAGCACTTTGGGAGGCCGAGGCGAGTGGATTGCCTGAGCCCGTGGGTTCGAGACTCGCCTGGGCAACTCGGCGAGACCTCGTCTCTACAATAAATCAAAAATTAACCGGGCATGGTAGAGCACGCCTGTTGTTCCAGCTACTTGGAAGGCTGAGGCAGAAGGATCGCCAGAGCCCAGCAGGTTGACGCTGGGGTGACCGTGAGTGTGCTACGGCACTCCAGCCTGGGTGACAGAGTGAGACTCCAATTCAACAAAAAAATGTTTTTTGTAGAGACAAGGTCTTACTATGTTGCCCAAGCTGGTTTTAAACTCCTGGCCTCAAGCTATCCTCCTGCCTTGGCCTCCCAAAGTGCTGGGATGGCGGGTATGAGCCACCGTGCCTGGCTCTGTTGGTTCTGCTTAAATCTCAACACTTCTTTTCTATCCACCACCTCTGTGCCATGTATGCTGTCTTCTGCAGTGTGGGCTTCACTGGAAACCAGTCCCTGGCAGTCACCGTTCTACTTTCTGTCTCTATGAATTTGACTTCTTTATGTAACTCTTGCATGTGGAACCATACAGTACTTGTTCTTTTGTGATTGGCTTATTTCATTAGCGCAATGTCTTTAAGGTTCCTACATGTTGTAGCGCGTGTCAGAATTTCCTTCATCTTCAAGGCTAATAACATTCCTGTGTATGGATAGACCACATTTTGTTTATTCATTCACTGGGCACTTGATTGCTTCTATCTTTTAGCTGTTGTGAACTATGCTGTTATGAACATGGGTGTACAAATATCTCTTGGAGACCCTGCTTTCAATTCTTTGGGTATATATTCAGAAGTGGAATTTCTAGATCATATGATAATTCTATTTGTAAGTTTTTGAAGAGCTGCCATACTGTTTTCCACGGTAGATGCATCGTTTTATGTTCCTACCAACAGTGTACACCGTTCCAGTTTCTCCAATTCCTCACCAGCACTTATTATCTTCTTTTAGTTTTTGTTTTTGATAATAGCCAGTCTAACGAGTCTGAGGCTTTTTCCATTATTATCATTATTATTTTGAGTCAAGGTCTCACTCTGTCACCCAGGCTGGAGTGCAATGATCAGGGTTCACCACAGCCTCAAACTCCTGGGCTCAGATGATCCTTCTTCCCTGGCCTCCCAAGTAGCTGGGACTACAGGTGCACACCACTTCACCCAGCTAATGATTTTTTTGTCTGTAGAGATGAGGTCTCACTATATTGCCTAGGCTAGTCTACAACTCTTGGGCTTAATGAATACTCCTACCTCGGCCTCCCAAAGTGCTGGAATCACAGGTGTGAGTCACCACACCTGGTCCTCTTTCCTTTATTAAACATGGCTATTAGAAAACATATAGGTCACATTGTATTTCTTTTGGCCAATGGTGCCAATAGAGGCTGGAAAAAAAAGATAAAGCTCAATTTCCCAGCCTCCTTTGCAGATAGAGGTGGTCATGTGACATTCTTTTGGCCAATGAGGTATGGGCAGAAGTCTGCAAGTGCTCTCTTCTGCTTCTTCCTCCTTCACACCCACAATGCATAGTCGGGTGATCAGTCATCTTGCAATCATGAAGTGACAGAAATGAAAATGGGGTTTGGGTGGTGGGGCACTAATTGAAAAATGTGGGTCCCCAGTGGGCTATGACATCAGCCCTATAACTGTATTCTCACAGCACTTATCATGTAAGACCAATAAGTCCTTTCTTTAAACTACCTTTCAGACAGCCATAGTTAATATAGTTTAGAAGTAGTTACTCAGGCTTTCTTAGGCTGGTCTAATTTAGAACAGGGTCAATGTTCAGACATCTTTCTTATCTGTACACGACCTTCACCCAACCAACCGGGCATATCAGACCTGACCACATTGTGGGTTGGAATGTGGAACCACCAGTGCAGTAAATCACAGGAACAATAGGAAATTATCCAAAACACAGATGTGACATTCTAAGAAAAGCCCAAATTTAGTTAGGCAATAACTTTCATTATTTAGAAGGTCCTTGTAACCTTAAAGTTTGAGAGATGATCATATGGTAATCCTATTTGTGAGTTTTTGAAGAGCTGCCATACTGTTTTCCACGGTAGATGCACTATTTTATATTCCTACCAACAGTGCACACCATTCTAGTTTCTCCAATTCCTCAGCAGTACGTATTATCCCAATACCTGCAGCCTTCCACTCTTAGCTCAAGTTTTGCTTAATCATCATTGTAAAAGTATATAGAGCTTCTTGTCAAAGACAAGCATGTGTCCTTTCTCTTAAGGCATCCATGCCCATTGGTCATGTCTCTTTCTTTTTAATACTATCTTAAACTATACTTTGGACTTGCTCTGAAATTCCTTTCTGTGGTAGAGTCAAAGAACCCATGGAGTAACACATCATACCCCACCTGGTATGACTTTCAGCTTTATATATGTTTCTCATGCAACCACATTTCTGTGTGGATGAAAAGAGGCCAAACTTGGTAAAATATTTTAACATGGTTTATTCTGGTCAAATGTGAGTGACAGGCTTGTGGCATCCATCCCCAAACCGTCCTGAGAATGTGTGCCCTCTGTGGTTGCGCTGTAGCTTGGTTATATACAATTTAGGAGGACAGAAATTACAAGAAACCATACATGTGAGATTTATACTGGTTTAATCCAGGGAGGAAGGACATTTCTAAGATGGGGGTCCATGGACTATAAGTGGATTCAAAGATTTTCTGAATGATAATTAGTAAGCATAAAGTCATCCAAGGAATTTTGAAAGAAGGAAACGAGCAGTTTGAGGAGCAATAAGGGAACAAGTTTCTTTTTTTTCTTGAGTTGGAGTCTCACTCTGTCGCTCAGACTGGAGTGCAGTGGCTGCTCCCGGCCACCGCAGCCTCGACCTGCTGGGCTCCGGTGATCCTTCCACCTTAGCCTTACAAGTAGCTGGAACTACAGGCGTGCACTACCATGCCTGGCTAATTTTTTGATTTATTGTAGAGATGAGGTCTCGCCAAGTTGCCCAGGCAGGTCTCGAACCCGCGGGCTCAGGCAATCTACTCACCTCAGCCTCCCAAAGCGCAGGATTACAGGCTGAGCCACCGAGCCCGGCTGAGAACAAATTTCTTGATATGAAAATGAAGCTTTATGCTTGACGGTGACTTCAGAGAGAGCAGGTAATTGTCTTAAAAGATGCCAGAGTCCCCAAAATGCAGTTTTATAGGATCACAAAATACTTTGATTTTCCTTCTTCAACTGCCAGAGCCAGGTTGGTGAATAAATCATGTTAAAAGTTAGGAATTTGGCAAGGTAAAGAAAAAAAGCCCAGGTCAGGTGTGGTGGCTCATGCCTATAATCCCAGTAGGGAGGCTGAGTCAAGAGGATTGCTTGAGTTCAGGATTTCGAGAAAAGTGTGGGCAACATAGTGAGAATTCATCACTACAAAAAAAAGTCAAAAAATTAGCCAGGCATGGTGGTGCATTCCTGTAGTCTCAGCTACTCAGGAGGCTGAGGTGGAAGAATTGCCTGAGCTCAGGAGGTCGAGAATGTGATGAGCCGTGATCTGTGCCTCTGCACTCCAACCTGGACAACAGAGTGAGACCCTGACTCAAAAAAACAGGGTCAGAGCTCAGTTGTTGTCTGTGATGGGATCACTCCATAAGTGGCAGAGCGGGGATTTGAGCACATGCCTGCCCGCCTCCTAAAGTCTCTTTACCCTTCTCTCCACTTCTACCACCCGCTGTCCCCCAAGAATGGACTTATGAGACCATTGAGGTGGAAGCCAGGCTCTAGGTGGTCCTCTGCAGCATTCTTCCCAAACAGGGAAAGCATTTTATAGCCCAGTAACGAACAGATGTCAATCAAAGGGAATGGCCGGATGTGGTGGCTCATGCCTGTAATCCCAGCATCTTGGGAGTCAGAGGGCGAGAGGATTGCCCGAGCCTGGGGATTGGAGACCAGCCTGGACAACTTGATGAGACTTTGTCTCTACAATCAATTTTAAAAAGTAGCCAGGTATGGTGGCGCATGACTGTAGTTCCAGCTACCTGGAAGGCTGAGGCAAAAGGATCACCTGAGTCTAGCAGGTTGAGGTTGCGGTAGCAGCGAGTGCGCTGCTGCACTCCAGCCCAGGAGGTTGAGGCGGTGATGAGCCATGACTGTGCCACTGCACTCCAGCCTGGGTGACAGAGTGAGACTCTGACTCAAAAAAAGTAAAATAAATGAAATTCCAGCATCAAGGCAAATGGATTATTTCTTTGTCAGGAATCTCAAGTGCCTTCTTTTGTTGTGTTATCAAGAGTTGGGGTGAGCCAGGCTCAGTGGCTCAGCCTGTAATCCCTTGCTTGGGGAGGCTGAGGTGAGTGGACTGCCTGAGCCCACAGATTCAAGACCCGCCTGGGCAACTTGGCGAGACCTCGTCTCTACAATAAATCAAAAAATGAGCCGGGCGTGGTAGAGCGCACCTGTAGTTCCAGCTACTTGGAAGGCTGAGGCGGAAGGATCGCCGGAGCCCAGCAGGTCGAGGCTGCGGTGGCCGGGAGTGGCCACTGCACTCCACTCTGGGCGACAGAGTGAGACTCCAACTCAAAAAAAAAAAAAAGTCTAACGACCCTGAGGCCTCCATGCTGTGAGGAAGCCCAAGCCACACAGAAACGCCTTGTGAATGTACGCTGGTAACAGCTCCAGCTGACGTGCCAGCTGACGGCCAGCAGCAACCACCAGACATGTGAGCAAAGACATCTCCAGATAGTTCCAGCCTCCAGCTGCCAAGCCACACCTCCCCCATGAGGCCCAAGCCACCATGAAGCAATTATTCCTGCTATACCCCATCTGAATTCCTGTCCCACAGAATCTTGAGCATGAACAATAGGTATCTTATGCCACCAAGTTTTGGGGCCTCGTGTAGCAACTGTGACAGGAATAGCCTCACAGCTAATTAGGGCCTGAGCCAGGCTCTGAGCCAGGACTCTGTGACTCTGGACTGGAGGGCTTTTCTCTACTCCCTCATATGAGCTCAGCAGCCTTGTTTTCTCAGAGGGTGCCTGGCTGAGAAGCTCTTCGCTGAGTCTTGTCTCTGAGGAAGCAGGGCTGGCTCACGTGGGCTAGATTCTGGATAACCTGTGAGGACTGCCTGGCCTCTGAGGAAGCCACCTCTTTAGCAGCCCTCTCCAAACCTGGAGAGCGGGCCAGCCTCCTGAAGGTGGCCATCAAGTTTGGCCTCGTTAAGGTCTGAGCACTTGTTGAGGGCTAGAAACTGCAGGCATGGCTTGAACCTATTCTCGTGGTCATTTTACTAATGTGTTTACGTAGCATCCGAGCTGTCTGAGGCAGAATATCTACTAGGTGTCTGACTGTGGGTTTCAACTGTGACTGTGCAACTCACTAGCTGCATGGCCCTAGGAAGTTATACAACCTTCCTGAGACTGTTTCTTCCTCTGCAAAATGTGAGACTAACTCTATGTATAGGGGTTCTTGTGAGGCTCAGTCAAGACACTTCCATGTGCTAGGGGTCCATCTAGCACACAGTCAGTCTGCAGTATGTGTTCCCTATTGTTGTGAGCCATGAACATCAAGAGTTTATTTGTAGGGATTTGTTTGTTCTCTTCAATGCAGACTATTTTAGTGTCTGGAGGCTTAAAAGTGGCTTAAAAGAAACCCAAATATGTTGAGCTCTTTCAAAAGTCAATTTAAAAAAATTATTCCAGACAAATGTAAGGAGGCATTATTATTACTGGTTTTATTGTTCCAAACAGTCTCGAAAAACTCCTGGTTTTGAAGCTCCAAAAGGTAACAATTAGGCCTCTAGTGCAAGCCTTCGAAGCAGTAAAGCCTTGCCAAGGGATTCAGGGCTTCACTTCCTTCTGCATTTTGTGGTCACCATGTCTGCCTGTGTCCCCCACCAAGGCCCCAGGCAGGAGTAGGGGGCAGGCTGCGTGGTCTCCTCACTGCCGCAGGAAACACTGCCTGTGTCCTGATAACTCCCAGAAAGAGAAGGCAGATGGGGTGACTCAAAGTGAACCATCTCTACCCGCCACCCACGCCCCCCACTCTGCACGCTGTATCCTGACAAGCCTCCTCTTCTGAACTGGAAACTGAATCATGGCTTGGGGCCCTGGGATGTTCCTGGGCCCCTTTCTCTGTGGTGCTGGCCAAGAGATTCGACTACAGGGTGCCTTTACAGTCCGAGCTAATGCCCTCCTCCGCAGCCGCCTGCCCCACGGCACTTTGTCAGAAATGATCTCTGGGCTTGCTGCTGGCAGGCCTCATGCTGGCTGCTAAGTCTTCATCCTGCTCCACGCGGGGCACAGCTTGTCCAAATATTTGGCTTGATCGTGCTTTCTGATTCATCATGTGCAGGAACCTCTGTAATTTCATCTACTGCGTGACTCAGACAAGAGCTAAGCACAAGTGCTGTGCCCCGGAGCCCGGGACCTGCACAGAGGCCAGGCCTGCAGCCAGCACCCGCTGCTCCCAGCCGGCCTCCTAGGCCTGGGGAGAAATGTCGGTGCTCTGCAGACCGGCTAGCCTGAGATTAAATCTCTTTTGTCTGAGATGATTAATGGAGCCCCAAACACGCCTCGGCACAGAGTGTGAGGTGCACTTTGTACCTTTTCCAAGATCTTTTTCTTTTTTAATGCTAAATCCATTTGATCTCATAAATTATATTGGCTCCAAAATGAAGTGTTCCTGACAGCAGCAGGCAGGGTGTGGCTTCCATTGAAACATTTTTCCCTGTCGTCCCCTCTCTTGCTTTGAGACCCTAGGAGATATCCCGCTGATCTTCTAAAGGAGGCAGGGAGGCAGTGATGACCTAGATTCCAAGTCAGAAAGACAGGTAGAGCCGGCTTGCCTGTCTTCAAAAGGCTGCCCATGCCTGGGTCCCAGGGTTCCGGAAGGAGCTAGGAGGAAGACACTCCTTTGTGCTCCTGCCCATATGCCCCCGTGTACAGATGACATGGTCATCTTCTCCTTCAGCAAGTTTGCTTAAGAAAGGCCACAGCGTGGGCCAGGGGTACCCCTGAACCCTGCTGATGCCGCTGGATCTGGGGGGAGGAGAAGTAAGTGTGATTGACTCTTAGACTCTTAGGTCCTTGACACTACACAGTAAACACAACCATGTGCATCTGTAGCATGTCAGGGATGGAAAATGACAGTAGAGGTGAGGCATCCCTTGTGGAGGTATGTGGGGTAAGCGAAAGGGCCCTCTGAACGGGAGGTAGGGAGTGGGGTGGCAGATTAGACACCAAGGTCTCCAGGAGTCAGAGGCAATGGGGTCCAAACGCTTTCCGGCTCTGTGGCTTTGGACAAGTTACTCACCCTCTTTGAGCCTCTGTTTCCTCATCCATTTATTTGTTCAATGCCCATTTTCTGAGCACTCCCTCTAGGTCAAGGCTAGACCACCCCCTTGGCGCTTAGATTCTAGACACTACGCAATAAGCACAATCATGTATATCTGTAGCATGTCAGGGGGTGGAAAATACCAAGCAGAAGGCAGTTTGGTGCAGGCCAGAGAGACACAGGGACATCAAGTGAGCTAAGCTGGGGTTGGGCAGATGAGGAGTCCAGCCTAGGAGACTGAGAAGGTGCAGTCAGAGAGGCAGGCGGGACCCAGAAAGGGTGATAATGAAGAGGGAGAATGCATGCAGTGGGAACTCAGGAACTGATTTGGCTGCTGGCAGTAAGTACAGCAATATGCTCAGAGCAAGGATGCTGGAAACAAGGACAAAGAAAACTGTAAGGAGCCGGGCTCTGTGGCTCAGCCTGTAATCCCGCGCTTTGGGAGGCTGAGGTGAGTGGATTGCCTGAGCCTGCGGGTTCGAGGCCTGCCTGGGCAACTTGGCGAGACCTCATCTCTACAATAAATCAAAAAAATTAGCCAGGCGTGGTAGTGTCCGCCTGTAGTTCCGGCTACTTGGAAGGCTGAGGCGGAAGGATCACCAGAGCCCAGCAGGTCAAGACTGCGGTGGCCGGGAGCGGCCACTGCATTCCAGTCTGGGCGACAGAGTGAGACTCCAACTCAAAAAAAAAAAGAAAACTGTAAGAAGATGGCTTGAATGCCGGGTAAACGGCACAGCCTTGCGGGTACCATCATTTCCCGCCACTCCCGGCACCCTCCAGTCTCCAAGGCACAGGTAGGCTTCACCTCACACCATGCCCAAAAGGTCAGCAGGTTAGGGTTTCACAAGCGGGCATTCCAGGCCTGGGGCCTGCACAGGGAACACTGTGCCTGTGGTCAGGCCTCCAAGTTCCTGTCCAGGACCAGCTGCTGAGGCTCTGGCCCATCCCAGAGGGCCCAGCTGCTACCAGGCCGGGATGGGTCAGGCAGGCATGGCCAGGGGCAGCTGTCCTTCCCCTCAGGACCTGAGCCATTCTCAGGCTAGAGAGCCATGGTCAGGGACACTTCAGACTCTTCAGGCAGGGCACGCAAAGAGTGTGGTGTGTATATATATGTATGTAGATATGTGCGTATACTGTACATTTATATATTTTTTATTTGAGTCAGGGTCTCACTCTGTCACCCAGATTGGAGTGCTGTGATACCATCACAGCTCAGCACAGCCTTGACCTCCTGAGCTCAGATGTTTCCTTCAGCCTCAGCCTCCTGAGTAGCTGGGATTATAGGCACATGTCACCAAACCCAGTTAACTTTTTTTTGTAGAGACGAGGTCTTGCTATGTTGCCCAGACTGGTCTCAAACTCCTGTTCTCAAGCAATCCTCTTGCCTCAGCCTTCCAATGTGCTGGGATTACAAGTGTAAGCCAGTGCTCCTGACCTTTTTCTTGATAAAATTTTAATTTATTTTATTTTATTTCCAGATCCTGGGCAGTAGATATATTTATTCCTATGTTACAAGTAGGAAAAAGCAAGACTTGGAGCGGTCCAAAGAAACTAAGCAGAGATGCAGATGACATAACAAAAGTTCAAACCCCATGATCTGTGCCTTCAGGCAATGGCCACAAAACTAGTGGTCACAGGCGTGGGATTCTTGGATCCTTCATCTAATCACAGATTTCATGGGTAAAAACAAATGGGAGTTTTTGTGTCTCCTGTTTTTAAGGTTGAGAGTCACTAAAACGGGATGGAGCTTCAACAAGACCCCCTCTGGCCTCTCTCTCTTGTGCCACTGACGGCACCGTGGCCCCATCCAAGAGGAACCCTGCCCATGGAGGGCTCCTGCGAAGCCCACACTCAGCATCTTTCACCCCATTCCCTTCCCGTTTCACTTCCAGACACTATCTAAGTCTGCGTCTGCCTCCTCTGAGGGCCCGGCGTGCCTTGTTCATCTGAGCATCCCACGGTGCCTGCCACAATGGCCTGCCCTGGGGGCTTACGTTGGTTTTCCACCTTTGTATCCATGGGGATATGAAGAACGCTCTGCCACCCCAGACCGGGGCACGGCTTGGACAATCTTTCACCAGTGTGCAGACTCAGCTGAGAAACACAATCTGACCCAGGCTTTCTGCAGCCGTGGCCGAGAGGGTAAAAGCAGCCACGCAGAAGGCTGTCAAGTGACAGAGCAAAAAAAAAAAAAAAAACCTCAGCCTTAGCGGCTGTGGCAGTCCAGCTTGCAACAGAATAATTCCTCCTGATGGGAACGGCCCTCTGAGCTCCATCACAGAGTGGAGGCTGCCTTTCTGATGGGGCCGGAGGAGCTTTACAGAAATAAAGGAAAGTAGCTTTTGCATCATGGGGACTTTTAAAGACACCCAGAGAATGAAATCTTGGATTTTATCTTCCTGAAAGGCTGAGGCTGGGCATAATTCACTTCTTTTGTTCTCTTGCTTTGTCTTGGTTAAGTGTTCCTGGCCATACTGTACCTGTGGTTTCATTGTCATCTCTTTTGGAAATGGGCAGGGTATAAATCAGTCAGTAAAATTCGAAAATGTAGCTCTTTGGTCTAGCATCTAAGTAGACAAAGAAGAAACAGGCACTTAATAAGCATCTCTGGAGGCTTGTGATTTGAGTGTCCAATAAAAAGCAAGGTTTTTACTTTGAGGTTAGACACACTGAACCAGGGTGGTCCTCAGGCCTCTGATCATGGCATGCACAGTGATGATGCCCTGATCTGCAACCCTGGTGCACAAAGCCACTGGGGACCAACTGCCCCAGGGCCACCTGAAAGAGGGAAGAGCCAAGTTCCCTGCTCATTGCTGCAGTCGGCAATGGGCGTGCCCCCTTCATCACTGCTCTAGAAAAAGAGGGAATGATTTGAACAGCCCCTTCAACTTCTGGCCATCCTTGGCTTTCCCAGCTCTTCCCTCAGTACCAAGCAGGAGTCTGACAGCACTGGCGAGAGTTCTTGAGAGGGTTCCTGTGAAGGCTGGTTTGCCTGTCCCCATGCTGGGCACAGGGTGCTGAAAGTGGTTGGACCTCAGGGTGGGGGTGGTGACTACAGAAAGAAGCTGAGATATGTTGCTGCCACAGTGGAGGACTTGTCAGAGCCAGCACCAGTTGGTGGGTTCCCTGATTTATGGAAAAGATCCAAGGATGGATTGTTAAATACTGGCCAAAAGATTACATGAAATGCTTTAGATACCTGAGTCAGGCTGTGGAGGGAAAGAAGTGTATGACAAGCCACCCATCTGCAATCCCTGCCCTTTATTTGGGAGGGCAGCCGTGATGAAAACCTTGAAGTGAAGTCAAGGTCAACATGCCGTCCTGAGTCATTAGCCACACACAGATTAGTAGGTTAATACAGAACAGTCTCGACAGATGAATTACACCCAGAAGCTGTGTCCTTGGTGTTGACATTGAAAGGTTCAGTTATCATAGGGAGAGTGATGCCTGCTTAATTTTGATAGGGCTTAATTATTGTGATAAATGTCCTTGGGGTTTAACTCTTTCATTTCACCTAGTTGTGTGGGCTACATGTTTGTGTCCCTCCAAAATTCATATGTTGAAACCTTAACCTCCAGTGAGATGACATTAAGAGATGTGACCTCTGTGAGATAAATAGGTTTAGGTGAGGTCATGAGGATGGGGCTCCCATGATGAACTAGTGTCCTTAGAAGAAGAGAAAGAGACCAGAACTCTCTCTTCATCATGTGAGGATACAATGAGAAGATGGCCATCTGTAAATAAGGAAGCTGATCCTCTTCAGGTACTGGGTCTGCTAGCATCTTGGACTTCCCAGATTCCAGAACTATGAGGAATTTTTTTTCATATTCAATATTTTTTATTATGATATTGTGGGGTCCAGTTAAGGGTTAGGTATACAAATATGCTTCATTCAGGCACCCTTGTTGATAAGAGGTGTCTAATATTTATTGTTTAAGCCACCCAATCTGCAGTATCTTGTTATAGAATCGCTGCTGGACTAAGATGCTATATTAGGGTTCTCCAGAGAAGCAGAATCAATAGAATATACAGATAGATACATATGTAAACGGAGATTTATTATGGAAATTGGCTCACATGAGTACGGAGGTCAAGAAGTTCCATAATCTGCTGTCTGCAAGCTGGAGACCCAGGAAAGCTGGTGGTGGAATTTAGTCCAACTCTGAAGGCCTGAGTACTAGGAAAATATCTGCTAACCATACACCATCTGAAAGGGGCTGATATCCAAAATATATGGGGACCTCAAACAACTCAGTAGCAGGAAAACATAGAACTTGATTTAAAGATGAGCAAAGGTATCAACTGACCAGTAGGTAAATAAAATCACACACACACATACACACACACACACACATACACACACAGGAATACTATTAATTGGCTATAAAAAAGAACAAAATAATGTCTTTTGCAGCAACTTGAATGGAATTGCAAACCATTATTTTAAGTGAAATAACACAGGAATGGAAAAACCAAATACTGCATGTTCTCACTTATAAGTAGGAGCTAAGCTAAGGGTTCACAAAGGCATGTAGAATGGTACAATGGACATTGGAGTCTGTCTCAAAGCAGAGGAACATGGGGGTGAATAAAAATTGCCTGTTGGGTACAATGTGCATGAGTGTGGGTGATGGATACACTTGAAGCTCAGACTTCTTTGCCACTATATAATATGACCATATAACCAAAAACCACTTGTACCCTTAAAGCTATTGGAATAAAAAAAATTGGGCAAAGGATCTAAATAGACATTTCTCAAAAGAAGACATACAAATGGCCAACAGGTGTATTAAAATTTTCTCAACATCACTAATCATCAGGAAAATGCAAATTATAAACCACAATGAGAATATCACCTCACACCAGTTAGAATGGCTATCATTAAAAAGACAAGTGATAAGAAGTGTTGGCTAGAATGCAGTGAGGGGGAACCCTTGCACACTGTTGATAATCATGTAAGTTAGTACAATCATGATGGGAAACAGTTTGGAGGTTCCTCAAAAAACTAAAAATAGAACTACCACATGATCTAGCAATTTCACTTCTGGGTATGTAGCCAAAGGAAATGAAATCAGTATTTTGAAGAGATGTCTGTACTCCCATGCTCATTGAAGCCAAGACATGCCCACCAATGGACGAATGAATAAAGAAAATGAGGTATCTATATATACAATGGAATATTTTCCTAAGGAAACGGAAATCCTGTCATTTATAACAATATGGACAGACCTGGAAGACATTATATTAAGTGAAATAAACCAGCACAGAATGGCAAACACTGCATTATTTTCAAAAGTCAAACTCATAGAAGCAGAAAATAGAATGGTGGTTACCAGATCTTGGTGGTGCAGGGGAAGGGAGGGGGGAAGAGGGGTGGAACTAGGAAGTTGGTCGAAAGACACAAAATTTCACTTAGGAGAAATAAGTTCAAGAGATCTATTGCACATCATGGTGACTACAGTTAATAACAATGTATTGTATACTTGAAAATTGCTAAAAGAGTAAACCTTTAAGTGTGGTCACCACAAGGAAATGATACGTTTGTGAGGCAATGCGTATGTTAATTCGCTTGAATGAGCCATCCCACAATGTACACATATATCAAAACATCATGTTGTACACCATAAATATATATAATTTTATTTGTCAATGTAATCAAGTGACTCAAAAATGGCACTCCCAGAGTTTCCTGATGCCAAGAACAGCCTGATGGGTTCCTGGAGGGCAGGAGGCCTGACTCTCCCACCCCTACCCTCTCAGACTTTCTCCTTTCTCTTCACTTCAACCTGCTGTAGTAAAGGACCTGCTGGTCATTATCTTCAGTCTTATAACTCATCATATAATGCAAAGCTCAGTTTGCCCAAGGGTGCTGCAGGCATCAGCATCTGGGCTGGGCAGCAGGATATTGGGATCACCTTCTCTTCTCTTGAACCCTTCCTGCAATGAGGGTCACTTTGGTGTGGTGGAAAGTACAGAATTCAGTATCAGACCTAGCTGGTATGTTACCCACACTCTGCCACTTATATTACCTTTCTAAAGCTTGGTTTTCTTGGCTGTACGTGGAGATAGTAAGTAGCACGTATCTCAGGGTTGTTTTGAGAACTTGGGACCCTTTGTTCAATGCTTAGCACATAGAAGATGCTCAACATACCTTAGGACCCTTAGATGCCCTCTCCACAGCACCAAGCCCTCCATGTTGACCTTCCTGCTCCTTTTAGACAAAGTCCTAATGGCAATTAGCATCATTCACAGGTAGACTTAGGCATCACCACTCAGGGATGCTCAGATACTTGGAAGAGTCAGGTGCTATAAACATCTAAACAGGCCCATGCATCCGTAATCGAAGAGGACATCTTTTTCCAATGCTCAGAGAGTGGTATAGGTACAACATTTCCTCGAAGCCATTATCAGAGATAGATTCTTGGAAATTCTTAATTTTTAGTTTATTTGTTTATTTTTAGAGTCAGGGGCTCACTCTGTCACCCAGCTGGAGTGCAGTGATATGACTATTGCTCACTGCAGCCTCACATTCCTGGGCTCAAGTGATTCTCCTGCCGCAGCCTCCTGAGCTAGGACTGCAGGCACTTGCCACCATGTCTGACTAATTTATTTTTATTTTTATTTTTTTGTAGAGACAGGGTTTCCTTTTGTTGCCCAGGCTGGTCTTGACCTCCTGGCCCCAAGAGATCTTCCTGTCTTGGCTTCCCAAAGCACTGGGATTACATGCATGAGCCACTGTGCTGAGCCTAATCTTTGAATTATGTTCCCTGAATGAATGAGTCAGCATGAATAGATGCTTCAAACCTAGCAGAAGTCAGACCACATAGAGAGAATGAAGAAAGAAGCCCACAAGGCTCAGAAATGTCTACAGCATCTTCTCAGAGTGGTGGAGACTGAGAGCCAAAGGGATTCTTCCCTGTCTCCAACCTGCCACAGCCCACCCAGTGCCCAGGTCCTTTGACTATAAGTTGCAGGCAAGGGCTATAGAGGAAGGGAAGGTCATGGGCTTGGAGGGAAGTCTGCAGAGGCAGACTCAGGGCTCTGCAGCTGCTGGGGGTATTCTGCCAGCTCTACTCACGTTTGTCTCCTCTCAAGAGTCCAAGTATGAGGGCCGAAGGTAAAGATGGTGGAGCCTGGGTTGTGGGCAGGGCTCCTTGGCTGAGAGCCCCTCCAAGATGTCACCAAAGGAAATCCACATGACTAGCGAGGAGGACGTGGCTGCTGTATAACCCCCACACCAAGCCTTGTTCTTTCTGCTTACAAAATATTTCTCAGATATATTTCAAATAGATTTCTCAAAATATTTCTCCAATCCATTCCTGCCCTTGTGATTCCCTCTGCCTTGTCACATTGTAGTGGGAAGATAGAGGTCGTGACACTGAGACTATTATAGGAAGTGGCAACTTTATTATGCCGGCGGGCTCGACGGGCTAATGCTTCCAGGTCGAGCCCCCCAGAACAGGAGAAGAGGGGTCTTATATCTTCGTTTAAGTAAGGGACGGGGGTCGTGTTGAGCGATTACACATTTTCTTTGGAATTTACAAGGTGGTACTCAGCAAAATCAGATTTCCAAAGAACAAATGGTTTCCAGGAAATACAGGGCGAGCAGGGGTGTAAACTGTCAACTTCAAAAGAGGGGTTTTGGATAAGTCTGTGAATTAGTTACTCTTTTGCATTTCCATGAAAGCTGTCAGTCCTTGGCTATTTGGTTTTTCTCAAACAAAATTGATCTGGCAGGTTTTCAGAGCTTATCGATTGATTTTCAAAAGGGATACTTTTAACTGCTACCAGCCCCCTTCCTGCCACAACATGGCAGCTTAGCTATGGGAGC